>CM060200.1:4956305-4972909 GCA_030562195.1 Nipponacmea schrenckii
TTATTATCAAAATAGCTAAAATTCTTAGATATTTTTTCTTTTATCCATAGCAAAAAAGGGGGTTCATGGTTCGACTTGGAAGATCAAAAATTTGTCGGAATAAATGACTTTTACCTTTTGAAAGTAATTTGTGATTTCTGGAACAAAGACAGAATAAATTTAACGAAAACAATTATTTTAAAATAGGATTAAATAAATATGTAGAATCAAACACAATTGGATATTTACAAAATATATTAGGAGTTATGGAATTGATAGATTTTGATCAATTTGATTGGTTTTTTTCGGTCAATGATATCATATTTGTTTCTTTTTCAAAAACAGACCCAGTATATCTTCCTTCACGATGCTCTAACAGTTTGGTATATAGCTGATGGTACAACAACATCAGTAACAAATTATCCTCAAGTATATAACAACTTCTACAACAAGATACACATAATAATAATCACAGTTACAACTCAAATATCAGGTTAGGTTTTCTTATTATTTTTATGTTATTTTTTTTTGGAGGGGGTGGGGCTTTCAAATTATCAATTTTTTAAATCTTCAAATTTAAAAATTTTATCTATTTTAAACCTTTTTTTGATCTAGTTGAAAATAAAAAATTGTAAAAAATAAAGATGTAGTAGCAGATTCATACTCTATTTTGTATCTAGTTGATGAATAAAATAATTTGTAAAATAGATAAAGATGGTTACTCAGAAGCTCTAAAACCAGAAAATAAAAATAAAAATAGAGATCAACATGTCTTAGCTGGTATGTATAAATTCATTTCAGAAATGTTGCTTCAGTTACTTTTATTGTATTTTTTAATGAAAAAAAAAAATTAACCAACGAGAAAATTTTTTTGTCTCAGATTTCAAAAACACTTCTAGTTTCACAATATACTATGTTTTGTAAAAACAAAAAGTAAATACATGCTATATATAAGTTCTTCTTAAGCATGAACATAGTAAATACTGTTTTATATTTCAGCTAATTCTGTAATTAGGTAATGAGATCAGCCTATGAGAAATTTTCGATTATATTAACGCAGTTTATCTTCCGGTAATTAACATTTTCTTTAAACAACATTATGAACAACAATCGTCATGCATTTAGCTAATGATTTTAGTCAGGGATTGTATTTAGATTATGAAATTTTTTTGATTATTTTTAACCCTTTTATTTCCTTTAATTAAAATTTTTTTAAAAAATTTAAAAATAATAAAATTTTTTTTCAGGGGAAAATTTCCCAAGGGTTTTAAAGGCAGGGAAATTGGTTTTTAAAAAGGAATTTGTTAAATTTCCCCCGGGGAAAAATTTTTAAAAAACCTATTACTATTTACAGAGTTTAAAAAAACCCTTGAATACATGGTCATTATCTCTCTAAGTTTATACTACCAAATCTCATTTCATTTATTACAGGTTCTTTTCTAAAAAGGGTCTTCTTTAATTTATTATTCTGTTTTAACCATTTTAGAGCTACAAGAAAAAAGAGGATATATTGCTACTCAAACACCTTTACCAAATACTGTGGAAGATTTTTGGTTAATGGTTTTAAACTCAGAAACTAAAGTGGTTATATCTTTAAAAGATAAAAGGAAAAGTAATTATTTCAAACAAATCACAATTTATTGACTGTCAATT
Source organism: Nipponacmea schrenckii (assembly GCA_030562195.1). Taxonomy (NCBI): domain Eukaryota; kingdom Metazoa; phylum Mollusca; class Gastropoda; family Lottiidae; genus Nipponacmea; species Nipponacmea schrenckii. Next base: position 4,957,938 of record CM060200.1, read on the forward strand.
ATTGAACAAGACTTTATTTATTTATAAAAAAGGCGATATAAATCTGTTTTAAAAAAAATTTCAAAAAAAGGGGGAAGAAATTTTTAAAGATTTTTTTTTATTAACACTAATAAACTAAAAATTAAAATAATAAATGGGATGATTTCAGCCAACATATTCTTTCCTTGTTTAGTATTAATAAATTATCTTTATTCCTATAGAGTGTTGGTGAATATTTACCTAAAACACAAATAAAGTATGGTGAAATGACAATAAAACGAGGAAAAGAAGATGGAAATTTTAATGATATTATAATGTTATTTCCTGTGAAATATCAAAAGAAACAGTGAGTATTCTGATACTAATATAGATTTTTTGGGGGAAAAAAAGTAGATGTGTAAATAAAACCCAAAACGCAGATTTAAACCCGGGTTTTCATGTTGGATTTTATCTTGAGGAAAATTGAATTGTCATTTTGCTTCAAAATACGGCTGACCCAAAATGATACATAGTTTTCTCAGATATGCGGAAATAGAGAAGAGAGAATTGTCCTGACATTGATTTCCTTTCTGCACGTAGTATGCTGGTACCCCATCATTATAATCACTCACTAGTATTGGGAAAATAAAACTTAACTGCATTTCATTTGTTTTGGATTAAAATGTACTTTCGAATCAATTTGAATGTTGAAAATGACAATGACAATATTTAACTAATGAAACCACACACAGTCGTTCACGTTTATATGTTAACTATATACATAAAATAATCATAAATTTTTACCAAATCATTATATTTCTAAATATATATCAGGATAATATTACCAGAACAGTAAAAGTATATCAATGTCATTTCTGGAAAGATCAGAATAAAATACCTGATAGTTCAATGTCAATATTTACCTTATTAGAAGAGATTTCTAGTATAAATGATAGTGGTCCACTGGTAGTCAGTTGTTTGTAAGTATCATTGTTTTCTTCCCATAATATAAAATAACTATCGGACAAAAGATAGTTTTCACCGAAAGTATCTCTTAAAACACCCTTAACCGGCATCGCTTTACCAAATAAACCAACAAACGGCTTTGGAGGTTCATTATGATTAAATTAAAAACAAAGATTAAAAAAAAAAGCTTCTATTGATGACGTGTTACCTTTACAATGTAATGGATATTGTCGATGTTTTTTACCCTTTGGCTCTTCCTTTTGCCTTCCAATACATTTTCATTTTAAATCAAGGAAAATAATTTCTGTTTATAATTTGATCATAATAACTACCCCATTGTCGTATGTTTTTGTTATTTGGTAAAGAATGCTGAAACGTGCTTCTTACACAGTTTAATCGCGTAACAGTCAACTTATACAAATGAAAGTCCACCACGTCCGTATCAGTAATGTTGATGATTTAATTATTCCGTGATATGTATTGTGTAATCTGTATAGTACCAACATCATCTCTTTTATTAACCGAGATAAGAATAAACTTCAGACAAATTATAAAGTCCACCATGTCCATACCATTGATAATTATCAGAAATACGAATTGTCATATTATTTGATTACTGAGATAAGAGTAACTTTATTAACAATGTTGACTGTATAATCGTGTGAACTTTGTTTCAGGAATGGTGTTAATAAAAGTGGACTGCTGTGTGTTTTAGCTGCTATCTTAGAAAGATTAACTATAGAACAAGATGTTAGCATTGTTCAAACTATTTTACAATTACGTATTTCTAGACCAGAAATCATCAACTCTTTTGTAAGTTGCCATTCTTTATGTATGATTATAGTTATAGTGAATTATTCGCTCGATATTCAAAATAGAGCAAGGAATTATGTGTAGACAATACCACATAAACAAAGTTGTGAACTTGCTTGATAAAATAGACTTTGACTTCAAAACAATCACAGGACTTGTTATAATCTAAAAAATAAATATATTGATAAGGAGGTTTTGTTCCAAGTTTCTCTGTCATCATTAGCATAATCTGAAGCTAAAACATTGGAAATAAAATACAAAATTAAATAATTAAATTAATCTTATATTTAATTAATGAACTAATTATCCATTGTGACGACGTTGATTATTATTAATATTAAATAATAAATTTATATCTTTCAGGAACAGTTTCAGTTTTGTTTTGAAGCAATTGGAGAGTATTTAGATAACTTTTCGAATTATGCCAATTCATGCTAAAACAGTAACAGGACATCGAAGTAAAGACGCGAGGTTCTCAACTGGTTGTTAAGAGAAAACGCAATTAAACTTATACAGTCTGTTAAATTAATAATCCTAATGTCGAGTTGCCAGCCTTAGTAGTTGGACCCGTTGTAATTCAAACATAAACATGAAGTTAAGAGTAAAACCTCACTTTTGCTGTTTCCAAACTTTTTGCAAATTGGATGGTGCAAAATCGTTCAAAATATCGATTACATTACTTTGTGATACGTCAATTAAAAGGGAAATACCATTCAACAAAGTTGCCTACATCGTAGTTTCTTTCCTTCTTACCAGTTTATTAATAAATAGATATTGAAATTCTCCAAGGCACAAATTTGTAGAAATCTAGATGATGTTTATATTAAAAGTGACGCTTTGCTTTCCATATACTTTTTTTTTTAATCTTTGATACACGTTAATACAATATTATATTGAATATATCCAAAAACTTACTTTTAACTGATTTATTTAACTAATTTATTGTGTTTGGGGTTTCACTTGAAAATTAATTGTAATTATAATAACGTTTCCCTGATAAAAAAAAATACTTAGCCATATTCTTGGAAATTCATTTTAATAGAGGGTACAATTTTGCCCAAATTTAGCAAATTTGGTTGCATCGTTTCGGGGGAAATTGTGATATTATAAGTTATCTTACAATCTACAATAATCTGTCAACTCCTTCTAAGATAATAAGAACTAGATATTTGCATTCACTTAAAAGAGAAATGATTAATCTATTTTGGGATGTAAAAATATAAAAGTATAGTAATATATATTATGTTTTGAACTGTAAACAAGTTAAGATTATTTAATATTCTAATAATAAGTTTATATTCGTGTATTGTTATAATAAACTATATGATATATCATTTCAAATATAGAATAAAAAAGAAATATTTAAATAAAGATTTCAATTGCTATTTTTCACAGTATTCTAGCATCCCTTTGTTTGATGTGAAAGCGAACTGCAAGAATATAAACGAGAGCAATTGACGGTAAGGAAGCAATTACTGTGGTTAATCAGCTAAATCCAGTGATTGATCATGTTCCCCAAAGCATTGACACAAGGTCGACCTGGACAACCCTTTCACCCTTTCGACACCCCCTTCAACTACAGCTGTTCATGCTATTTTATATGCTATTGATGTCATTCTCCTTCTACCCAAAGAAACGAGTCGGTACTGAGCAAAACCCATTAAATATTCATGGATAGGCGCCACAGATTTACTTTTAGAGATTTGTCTCAGCCGCAACGATTTCAGATTTATCTACAAACTCCAGGTATAACCATGGGCAAACGATTCGCCCCTTCGTACGATAACCTTTTTATGGTAAATTCGGAACGTGAGGTATTACCCCTTTGCCATTTTGACCCATTTTTTTTACATACGCTTTTTAGGTGACATTGGGTTTGCAAACTTAAACTACCAGCATCCGTGCATGAAAGCTAATTCAACTCAGTTTAAAAACATATCCTTTCTCGATCCATGTTTTCAAGGAGTTTCCCAAATGGCAGAAACCATAAACTAGATATTAAGGTGTTTTTTAAAGAAATACACTCTCATCTATTTTACTAAGCTCCTTTACCCAATCAACCTTTTCGGTAATTTGAAATATAAACCTTAAATAATTTTGTCATAGCAAACGAATTAACTTTACAAGATTTGTCTATACTTTCGGCCATTGGGCGAGTTATTCTATTTCTCATTTCCTCTTATGGTAAATTCGCAACGTCTAGACCCTTTATCCCAATTTTTTGACAAAAATTTGTTCTATCTATCCCGTAATCTGGGTGAATAATCCTCCGGTTTCCAAATTTCTTTTGTTTGCACAGGACTAACGTAAAACGTTTCAAAAAGGGGCAAGAATTCTCAATCCGGGTCTCAAGCATTTTTGCAAGTTATATACAGAAAATATGCGAATTAATCATTTAAAGAAAACTACCCTTATAATATTTTTTAAAATGAGTATATTTTAAAATTCCTTTTTTTGACTTTAAATTACCCTTTAAATTTTTCCACATTCTATACATACTTTAAAAATGTGAAATATAAAAGTTTAAAAATTTTTCCCCGATGTTTATAAGGTTTTTTCATTTTCTGATGAAAGAGAATGACTATCCAATTTTGACCCTTTATCCCATTTTACAATTGTTGTATGTAGGGGGTAATGAGGGGTAGATTGAACTGAAAAAGCATCCATTTCCAAAAAATTGACGTTTGGATTCGAGGTATGTAAATGGTTTAAAACCCCCGCACCCGCTGAGGTGCGGAAAATCCCAAGTTTTTGGTGCATAGTTTTTCTGACTCTCCCCCAGCCATATCTGTCCAAATACCTATCAGAGACTAGAGAAATAGAGTTAACAAGTTTCGGATTACAAATAGTTATGTTCGAGTGGTATCAGCAAGCTTCCCGGGGGAGGTCAACATCACCAGGTACAAGTAAACTGCCCCATTCTTCAGCAGAAGAATTAAGATATGCCCCAGTTAATATACATATGACACGATTCGCCTATTGTTAGCTGCTTGTTGAATTGTTGGTGTCTATTAGCGCTAGTACAGGTAAATTTTAGTTGCTACCAACAGCTAACAAACAAAGGCTAACATTATAATAAACTCATGCGCGCTGCAGACAACAGAGGCTAACAATTATACTGCTGCAAACAACTAACAAAGGTCAACACTTTTTATCTACAGGAGCTACTACCAGACCTATTTTTAGCCCAAATATAGCTTCAGATCTACCTCCAGCCCTGATATAACTATTGGACCTACGTCTAGTCATGATATAATTACTACCAGGCCACTATAACAACAGACTTTACCAGACCTAACTGTAGCCCCTATATAGATAGGTACTACATGCTGGCATCACATATTTTTCATTGGTGAGGTTCAACGAGAAGTTCACGGACATGTACTGTGGTCCGATTGAGGGAATATAATCAGCGGTGACATGGCAGAGGAGAAATTGATGGGAAAAGTAGGTTTGAAGTTGGCAAAAATCTAGTGAAATGGGTGGGGGGCATAAAAGATGATGGGTAAGGAGAAAGACGTGAAGACCATGGGAGGGTGTGACAGGAGATAGTGTGGAGTACACGGTAAGGAAGACAGAGTGAATATGCTGGGGAGGGCATAGGGTGGAGTGGATGGGAGAGATTGATTAGTATTACAGCCATAGTGTGTGGGGGTGGTTGTAAAGGGTGTGGTGGCACAGGAGATAGTGGATTAGAGAAGGTACAAGGTGTAAGAAAAAGGGGATAGCAGATAGTTGACTGAATGATAGGAGGAAGGCATTAGAGAGTGAGATTAGATCGAATAAAGGAGTGAAGAGGATAGTTAGGGGCTTAAAGAATGTTGGGGGGGGGGGTCGGAGTGGAATAGGGGCTTTCTCTTAAATTGAGAGGTACTCATTGTACCTCCGTGCAATGCTTCGAATTACAGTACTCCGAAGACTTATAATGGACTTGTTACATATTTAATACATGAGCAGAGGAAGTAATTTTTATTGGGTTTTGAACAAAAATCATAAGGAGTCTCAATGGTCTAATAAAAATAAGAAATAAAACTGTAGAGAATTACTTCCCTTTATATAAAACGTATATACAAAGTTATCAATTATATTATATTATACCAGCTATACTATATATACTAAAACCTAAAACCCCCACACCCGCGGAGGTGCGGAAAATCCCAAGTTTTAGGTGCCTAGTTTTTCTGACTCTCCCCAGCCATCTCTGTCCAAATAGCTATCAGAGGCTGGGAATAGAGTCAGCAAGTTTCGGACTATGGCTGGAGTAGACCTGGTAGAAGCTATACTAGGTCTGGTAGTAGCTATACTAAAAATGAAATGGAGTTTTACGTCCTACTCTTCTGCACCTTATGGGCTAATGAAGACGGGCAACGCCATGCAGTGTGCAATGAGGGAAATTTTGCCAGGACAACGGCATTAGCCTACTCTTTTTGCGATTTCCAACTGTCGAGGGATCTTTAACGTGCACAGCCTGTAGCACACGGGGCCTCGGTTTATTGTCCCATCCGAACGACTAGACGCTTTTTCAATGTCAGTCCCTCCGACCTACATCACTGACAAGGGGAAACCGGGCTGAAAAATCCGAAAGTTCATCTCGACCTTTGCCGGGATTGAACCCTGGACCTTCAGGTTAGCGAGCAAGCGTCTAACCCATTGAGCCACCGCGGCTCCCTGTAGCTATACTAGGTCTGGTAGTAACTATATCCGGGCTAGAGGTAGATCTGATGGTAGCTATATTAGATAAAAAAAGGTCTGGTAGTAGCAATAGAAGGGCTAGAAGTGGATCCTTAATTCTGGAAGGTATTTTTATTTATTTATTTTTTGGAAGGTTTGTGGGTCTATAAAAAGTGTTAACCTTTGTTAGTTGTTTGCAGCAGTATAATTGTTAGCCCCTGTTGTCTGCAGCGTGCATGAGATTATTATAATGTTAGCCTTTGTTAGCTGTTGGTAGCAACTAACATTTACCTCTGAAGGCGGAAAGACACTAACAATTCCGTGCTAGGAGCAGCGAACAATAGGCGAATCGGGTTCTCCAGTTCTCCAATTGAAGCTGGTCCTTATGAATGTCCTGACATTACTTTATCTACACACACCTACGAAACATTGAAATTGATTGTTCTTTTGCTGATAGCTTGACAATTTGACTAACTAACTTCAATAGAATATGAAACACAACTACAATTTTACTATAACACTATGCCAATATAATTAATTATAACATCCGAAACAGCACAATGAGTTAAATTAACGTTTTGTTTTATATAAATAAACACACATATGACATTTGTGAACGATATATAAAATGGGCAACAACTCGTGATAAATATAGATCGTTTTAAAGCTGTTTATAAGACATATAGAAATAGACATAGGCAAAGAAGCACAAAATATATGGATATACTTATTCAATATACAATATAACAATTTATAAACTCAACGTTTCACATGCTCATACAGTATGAGCAGGAAAATATGGTAAGTAGCAACCAGGTGGAACCAAATTGTCCCTAGGGTTACACATTCATTGGTATGGATTTGGTGGTTTGGCTTTAGAGTCTTTAATTTAAAACTTGTTTTCTGTGAATGATGATTGTTCCCCTCCTAGTTGTATCATTATTTATTGTGGGGAAAATGATCTTGGCAACATACCCTTGCGTTAAATTTTAATTAACTGCTTCATTCTAGATTCCCTTCTTCAATGTTGTGTTGTGTAACAAATTTTGCCAAGGTTGAATTGTCGCTACTCTGAGAATTGATGGGCAAGGGATCGATCAAGAAAAATAATTAATAGCCATGCTAGTACAGCATTTTTTAGAGCTGATGGGAAATATATCACATAACGAGATTTTAATGCCATAGATCCCCAGCTGTTCCTGTCTGATGAGGTGCACTTGTCACCTGCAGGAAACTTTATTCGTAAACCACACTGCAAGGTGCATTGAAGACAGGCTTTTGCTTAAAACTTAATTTACTTTTATTTTATTTCCCGAAAGTATTGTTTTTCACCACTAAGGGTTATTTTATTAATTTTACTTTTGTACTCTCTAAGGTATTTTTTGTATGATGTTTTATTTTTTTTTATTTAGGAAGCTATTTTTGTGATTTAATATGTTCATTTAAGTGTACTTAATTTAACTTATCCTTTGTTTGTATGACATTATATTACCGTTATTAGCACCAGAAGAGTGTCAAATAGTCATTTATGTTTTCTAAATAATGATTTTGTATTATTTGATATCAATTTGAGAGCGGTGCTTTTTGTGCACCAATATGTCCTTGAACTATCTTTTATATATGCAGGTTGCGCTTTTGTGCGCCAATAGGTTTTGTAATCGAGGGCAGTGCTTTTGTGCGCCAATATGGCCTTTTGTATTATATGTACCAATGTTAATGTTCAATTATTTTGTTTAGTTTTTAATTTGGATATTAGGCGGGTTTTGCTCATGGCTAGTTGTGCGCTCCTTTTCAAGAAGTGATACATGGCATTCACGCGCACAATTTGGACCAGTTTTTTTTCAAATTTTGATCGTGTTATCACTGGTCTCTGCTTGTCAGCCATGTCAAGATTCTGCAAACCAAAATCAAAAATTTTTTATAAATTAATGAAAATAAATGATGATGATGTGCTGTTTATCTCAAAATAATAAGTGCTAATGTTAAGAAACACAATGGTTGATAAAGTTTGCTAGTATCCATATTTTAAGAATGGAAAAATTGAAAAAAAACCCAAAATAATTTCTTTAATTACACATACTCTAAAACCTGTTTCTCATCTCATCCATACATCGATATTTACTCTTATGTCCAAATTAAATTTTGGCGTATATAACTCATATGTAACCATATTTGGATATTGGTGTTAATTTTACTTCCTCGTCCAGACCAGGAACATTCAATGTTAGATTTAAATAATAATTTAATTCAAGTCAAATCAGTATGCAGATTGTTAAATCATGGATAGAAGCATAAATATATTCATTCTTTTGTATCTGATTATCATCAACGTTTTGAATCCTGTTAGAGGTAAGAAAATATTTCCTTTCTATAGAATTTATTTCAATTGTTCAAAATATCATGAGCACGTATTCTAGTATCTCAGGAAAAAAGATTGGTCTTAAAACTGCTGCAAAGTTCAGAGAATGGAAGAATGTTTTCATTGCATTGAATTTTTACCCGAATGCCTCCCGCTACTTTATCGGGTTTCAAAAAATGTGCACCATACTTTTATAAAATATGACCACAATCATTATATCTTAGCGCGGAAGGGTAATTCATATCGATATTTAAGGTCAGGGAACATTTATTACAAAATTAATGCTGCTATGTTAATGCAGCACGATCTGTGTGTCTTGACAGCATTCCTCAGGGATTCATTTTATGACGTATTATATGTAATATTTTTACCAATGATCTCCTACTTCATTTGAAATGTCACCATGACACTTTATATAAACATCAAATAAATCATGATACAACAAAATAGTAAAATGATTTACGATTAATTCAATTATAATTAATAAATACAAATCCAAAAGTATATTTATAACCACTGCAAGGGAGTGCTTTGGGGCAAGATGTTAGATAACCTGAGGATCCAGAGTTCAATCCTAACAAAGGTCTAGATGAACTTTCGGGTTTTCAACCCGGTTCCCCTTGTCAGTGATGCAGGTCTGAGGGACCTCTGAAAAAATATTCTACTGTCACTGTCCTTGCAAATTCCACTTACTGCATCCTGCATGGCCCGTCTTCATTAGCCCATTTGGTGCAAAAGAGTAAGACGTAAAACTCCATTTATTTCATTTTATTTTATAACCATTACAGAACTTATATTTCTATTAATAATTCCATAATTGAAAGGTCTAATGGGCTAAGCATAGGACGACGTAGTCATAAGGTTCCTTGAATAAAATGTTTAACAGGACAGGAGTCTTCTTACTTCTTACAACATCTTAGAGTGATACGGCATTACATCCCATTATAATATGGACTAGGAAGGTCATTTACATAATAGCAAAATGTAATTTCTTGTATTATTAAACAACATAATTATATTTATAAGAAAACAACATATACTTAGAAGGCATTACATCTAATAATAATATTGACTGGAAATGTCTTTTACATAATATCAAAAATATATTAAGTAATTAGCTTAATCAAACACAGTTGTTGTTTTGTAAAGATAATTTGATTGAACTATCTAAAACTGTATACTTCATCAAATTGTGCAGCTGTAACAGCTGAATATAGAATATTTAAATTAATATATTTATCTGACCAAATATTTGCCTTTGTTTATAAATTCACACCTAAATCTGAAAGCTTGGAGAGTGCGACAATGCAAATCACAACTTCAAATTCCTGAAAGCAGATTTATTACTGTAGCAGAGATAATCTCGATTTTAGTATCCCCAACTCCGTATTATCTCCACTATATATTGTTGTAGAAACTGAAGAAGATACAGCATCTACTATCTTGAATACCAAATTTCAGTCAAATAAGATGAAAACTGTAGTCGGACAACAAAGTGCAATAATTACCCATAAAACAATTAATACTAGCAATGCCCTCTGGTGGAATGTAAATCTTGCTTATTGTAGCAGACGACAGAGCAATACAATACATTTTGAAAAAGGAAGATAAATTGTGTAAAAATGAAAATGGAACTGCAGGAATTATATCAGATTTGTAACTAACACACTGAACAATAATTTAACAGACAAAAAATTTACAAAGAATAATTTTAGTCTTCTGCCTTAAGTGGGGATCTACAAGATTTTACCACAAATATTTAACACCGAATTCTTGCACTAGGAATGCCAAGGCTCAAAATATCAGGAGCTATTCTCTGTTCCGATCTGTCAATTGCAATATTATTTTCCCCTATACATATATACTTGACTTCACATTGATTGAAATTGAAATCGATAATGCATCACCTAATATACTAGTAAGTAGCCAGATGCCATATAAACTAAGACCTATAACCAATCATTGTGGCTTGAGTTCGTTAGACATGATAGGCGTAGTAATTTGAAACCCTAGAGCTACCCGATTTCAATTTTTAAAGGGAAAATTTCTTATTAGGGTACTCACTTTTATATTTCGATCCTATTCAAAAGGCGAATCCTGTAGGAATGTATAGGCTACGTTTGGTTAAGGCACAATCTGAATACTGTCTAGATTGACATGATATTAGCCTGAGTTCCACGTGACTAGTCATTAGAGTACTGAATATGCATGAATAACATAGCTTTTACTGTTTGTTTGTTGTTTTTATTTGTCGTTTAAATCCAGTTATGAATGAACACATAACTTTTATTATATGAACATTATATATATATATTGAATATAGATTAAATAACAACTTATTCTCTTTGATAATGGATTAAAATTGTTTCATTTCACCAAGAATTGATGACAACCATAGTTACTTATAGTGGTCTTTATATCTGTCTAACGAATTTCATTTTCATACTCCATTCACAATACTATCAATGAAAAGTAAATCCTAGTACACTTCCAATAAAAAAAACTAGAAGTTTGTATAAAAAAACTTAATTTTATATTACTTATTATATTATAATTGGTGTTGTTTTATCTTTATTGTTTGTATATAATTTTACGAATTAAAAGATGGGGTGTTTAATATTGGGGAAATCATAAAATATTTGCTCATTTAAGGTGAACAAAAATGTTGCTGTAGGAAAAACAACCAACCAAAGCTCTGATTATATTTATTACAATTCGCCGTTAGCTGTAGATGGTAAGACTGACAGTAATTTTAATAAAAGAACTTGTTCTCATACCCTCAACGATGGTACCAATTGGTGGTGTGTTGATTTACAGAGAGGTGTAGATTTTCAAAACATAAAAATATACAACAGAAATACACGTGAGTTTTTACATTCTTTACAGATCATTCATAACATCTAGTTTATAGTTTTAAACCAATGGCCACGATTTGTAAACACAAAACATGTTATTTACACATTCAGCCCAAACAAAACAAAAAATAAGCGAGCCATAATGAATATTTATAATTATAAAGTTGAGAATGTACAAAAAATGTTGTAATGGCAGCCTTTTCCAGTTGTTAAACCCTTCTACCTTTGTTATATATATTCTTTTTAATTGTGATAAGAAAATACTGGCTGATCTCAAGTTGAATAATGACTAAATTCCAACAGAGTCACTGGTTTATGTCTCAAACACAAGATAATATCAATTGCTATCCATTTAAATTATGTAAATAAAGAAGTAACGCTTTATATCTTCTTGTATCTGTATTGGATAATCGAAACAATCTCTTATCATCTTTAAACCTAACTTTGTGATTTATAGACCAAGAAAAGTTTTGATATAAGAGTAAGTTCTTATGGTAAATATATATATATATGGATGTATAGAGATTATAAGAATATCTTATGTTTACATTTACAGAACAGCAAGCATTAAAAAGTTTTGATATAAGAGTAAGTTCTAATGGTAAATGTATATGTATATATTTACAGACCAAGAGAGATTACAAAGTTTTGAGATAAGAGTAAGTTCTAATGGTAGATGTGATTATAATGGATATCAACAATCTAAACTTTGTTATAAAGATACTAGTACATTACAAGATATCTACAATATAAATAGTTGTAATCAATCATCAGTACAGTTTAATGGTAGATATGTATATATTAGTGTAGAAAATCCCAATGGAGGAGACAAATATCTCACACTCTGTGAAGTAGAAATATTTGAGAGTAAGTTTTTTTTTATAAATCTATAGTAATATAACAAAAAACATTATTATGGATATACTACTTCTCTTTAATTTAAGCAACGTTATTCCTTTTCCATATCAATAGTGCTTGATAAAGTTCCCTGTAGGTAAATTGAAACGTTGCTTAAATTAATGAGAAGTAGTATATCTATAATAGTGTTAGTTGTTATATGATGTTCTATATCTAATTTACTTCTAAATGTCATTCAAAGATTACATCTCTAGATTTATATTACTGAAAATATCAACGTTATAAATATTAACAGATTTTACATCTGATAGACTCAGTTGTATATCTGAAATTGACAGACAGGTAATCTGAGGAAAATGAAACTAGCTCATGTAGATCAAGCTGCACATGATAGAAATTGCTAATGCGCCCACGTCTCATTGATGTCAGTAGTTCGTCAATTCACATTTCCTATTCAAACGATCTTTTAGTTACCCATAATCCCCGGTTTTTTTGTAAATGATTTGTCTTCTAAATATATATTGCTAGCTTATTAATATTCCCTTACACTAGGTTTGCAATAACAAAAATGATAACATGATTTTTTAGAGCATGAAGTTAGATCAACGGACAATGCTGTAGAATGTGAAAGTAATTGTAAAGATGGCTGTGATTCTAATGGTATCTGTAACAATTGTATTACTGGTTATTATGGTAATAAATGTAATACACCCTGCCATGTCAATTGTAATGATGGATGTCGACAAAGTGGCGGTTATTGTATTAATGGATGTAAACCAGGATACCGAGGTTATACTTGTAACATAATACAATGTGAAAGTAATTGTAAAGGTGGCTGTTATTCTAAGGGTATCTGTAACAATTGTTCTACTGGTTATTATGGTTATACATGTAATACACCCTGCCATGTCAATTGTAATGATGGATGTCGACAAAGTGGCGGTTATTGTATCAATGGATGTAAACCAGGATACCGAGGTAATACTTGTAACACACAATGTGAAATAAACTGTAATCAATGTCAACAAACTGATGGTTTATGTACAGAATGTAAACTAGAATATTGGGGTAATCAATGTCAATACTCCTGTAAAAACTGTAATAACGGATGTCAGATTAATGGTAACTGTATTGGTGGATGTAAAAAGGGTTACTGGGGTCTGAAATGTAATGACAACTGTAATAAATGTTACCAGGGATGTCAACAGGATAACGGATATTGTAATAGTGGTGGATGTATTTCTGGTTATTATGGTGATAAATGTGATGAACAGTGTCCTACCAATTGTAATGGTGAGTGTACCCAGAATAATGGTGATTGTGAAGAATGTAAAGAAGGTTATTGGGATATCAAATGTAAGAAACAATGTCCTACAAATTGTAGACAATTTAAATGTGATAAGAACAATGGATATTGTAGTGAATGTAAGAATTATTACTGGGGAGATAAATGTGATGAACAGTGTCCTACCAATTGTAATGGTGAGTGTACCCAGAATAATGGTGATTGTGTAGAATGTACTGATGGTTATTGGGGTATAAATTGTCAGACACAATGTCCTACAAACTGTAGACATGTTAAATGTGATAAGAACAATGGATATTGTAGTGAATGTAAGAATTATTACTGGGGAGATAAATGTGAAAAGCAATGTTCAGCTAACTGTAAAGATCATAGTTATACTACTTGTTATAAAACTAATGGTAAATGTTACTCTGGTTGTAAAGATACCTGGTATGGTGATACCTGTAATAATAAATGTAGTTCTAAATGTACACAGAGTAAATGTTCTCTATCACAATCTGGATCAGTAACTTGTACAACTGGTTGTATAGATGGTTATAAAGGTAGTTACTGTCAGGATACCTGTCTAGATAACTGTATTAGTTGTAATAGTACCCAATGTACAAGATGTAATACAGGATTGTATGGTAATCAATGTCAAACTAAGTGTAATGATAATTGTATCCATGGATGTGGTCAAGATACAGGAAGATGTACAAGTTGTAAAGATAGATATTATGGAAACAAATGTACCGAGAAATGTCCAATCAGTTGTCCTGGTAATTGTAAACAGGATTCTGGACATTGTGAATCATGTAAATCAGGATCATTTGGTAATTATTGTAATGAAACATGTAGTACAGGATGTTTACCGGGTAAAGATCAATTGACTTGTGATAGAAATGGTAGATGTACTGTAGGATGTATTAATGGTAGATATGGTAATAATTGTGATGGTAATTGTAGTACAGGTTGTAAGAATGGTAAATGTAATAGAAATGATGGTAGATGTACTGTAGGATGTATTAATGGTAGATATGGTAATAAGTGTGATGGTAATTGTAGTACAGGTTGTAAGAATGGTAAATGTAATAGAAATGATGGTAGATGTATCTCTGGTTGTATTTCTGGTAAATCAGGGTGGAGTTGTACTGAAGATTGTAGTAAAAACTGTACTATATGTAGCCAGCATGACAACAAGGATTGT
>CM060200.1:4973409-4994919 GCA_030562195.1 Nipponacmea schrenckii
TACCATCATTTCTATTACATGTACCATTCTTACAACCTGTACTACATTTACCATCACACTTATTACCATATCTACCATTAATACATCCTACAGTACATTTACCATTTCTATCACAAGTTGATTGATCTTTACCTGGTAAACATCCTGTACTACATGTTTCATTACAATAATTACCAAATGATCCTGATTTACATGATTCACAATGTCCAGAATCCTGATCACAATTACCAAGACAACTGATTGGGCACTTCTCGGTACATTTGTTTCCATAATAGCCATCTTTACAACTTGTACATCTTCCTGTATCTTGACCACATCCATGGATACAATTATCATTACATTTAGTTTGACATTGACTACCATACCATCCTGTCTTACAACTTGTACATTGATTATTATATCTATTACAACTAATACAGTTATCTAGACAGGTATCCTGACAGTAAGTACCTTTATAACCATCTATACAACCAGTTGTACAAGTTACTGATCTAGATTGTGAGAGAGAACATTTAATCTGTATACAATTAGAACTACATTTATTATTACAGGTATCACCATACCAGGTATCTTTACAACCAGAGTAACATTTACCATTAGTTTTATAACAAGTAGTAGAAATATGATATTTACAATTAGCTGAACATTTCTTTTCACATTTATCTCCCCAGTAATAATTCTTACATTCACTACAATATCCATTGTTCTTATCACATTTAACATGTCTACAGTTTGTAGGACATTGTGTCTGACATTTTATACCCCAATAACCATCATTACATTCTTCACAATCACCATTATTCTGGGTACATCCACCCTTACAATTGGTAGGACATGGTTTATCACATTTATCACCATAATAACCAGAAATACATCCACCACTATAACAAGATCCGTTATTCTGTTGACATCCCTGATTACATTTATTACAGTTGTTATTACATTTCAGACCCCAAAACCCCTTTTTACATCCACCAATACAGTTACCATTACTCTTCTGACAGTCACCATTACAATTGGTAGGACACTGTTCATCACACTTATCACCATAATAACCAGAAATACATCCACCACTATTACAATATCCGTTATCCTGTTGACATCCCTGGATACATTTATTACAGTTTTTATTACATTTCAGACCCCAGTAACTCTTTTTACATCCACCAATACAGTTACCATTACTCTTCTGACATCCGTTATTACAGTTTCTACAGGACTTCCTACAATGATAACTCCAATATTCTTGTTTACATTCTGTACATATACCATCAGTTTGTTGACATTGATTACAGTTTATTTCACATTGTGTGTTACAAGTATTACCTCGGTATCCTGGTTTACATCCATTGATACAATAACCGTCACTTTGTCGACATCCACCATTACAATTGATAGGACAGGGTGTATCACATTTATCACCATAATAACCAGTAATACAATTGTTACAGATACCATTAGAATCACAGCCATCTTTACAATTACTTCCACATTCTACAGCACTGTCGGTTGATCTAACTTTATTCTCTGAAAATTTGTTGTTATTGCAAACGTAGTGTAAGGGAATATTAATAAGCTAGCAATATATATTGAGAAGACTAATCGTTTATAAAAACGGGGATTATTGGAAAGGAGAAGATCGTTTGAATAGGAAATGAGAATTGACTAACTACTCACATCCTATGGCGCAGTATGTGGTTCAAAATAGAATCAAAATGAAATTGTATTAATTTTTAAAATCACGTCGTCATTTCTTAGGTAGAAGTGACAAATCCTATAAAATTGAAGTATTTTTACGTGTAATATCACCTTATTTTACTTTTTTACTATTTACTTTTTGCAATTTTAGTCTTCCTAGAACGTTATGTAGACTATAGACTATATTAACTGAATCGTAATCCTCGGATCGTAATTTTATACATTGAATATTACGGAAATTAAATTAGACCACTCCAATTCACACGTGTATTCAATTTCATTTTATTTGTTGTTTAAGACTATATTATTTGAGAATAGATTATAAAATGTTCAGTGTAAACTGTCCCATCCATTTTATGAATGATTTCAGAAATATCATTACACTGTTGACTTTCCAAATGATTTGCAGTGTAAGAAATACGAGATTTCACTAGATCTAATAAAGCAGAAATGTCACACATTCTACTATTAACTATTAAATAAATATCTGAATCTTAAAATATGGTAAAATAGAATAATTGTTTGGAGGAAATACACCAAGTTTTCTTTGAGTAGTTAATTTTCTTTCAGAAATACGAAATTTTTTTTTATTTTTTTAAGTTATATAAAGAACTAGAGGTGTAATCTTTGAATGACATTTAGAATAACAACTAACACTATTATAGATATACTACTTTTCTTTAATTTAAGCATCGTTTCAATTTACCCACATGAATAAAGATATCTTTATTAAGCAATAATGATAAGAAAACAAGAATAACGTTTCTTAAATTAAAAAGAAGTTTATATCACTATAGATTTAAAAAACTTACCCTCAAATATTTCTACTTCACAGAGTGTAAGATATTTGTCTCCTCTATTGGGATTTTCTACACTAATATATACATATCTACCATTAAACTGTACTGGTGATTGATTACAACTATTTATATTGTAGATATCTTGTAATGTTGTACTAGTATCTTTATAACAAACTGTAGATTGTTGATATCCATTATAATTACATGTACCATTAGAACTTACTCTTATCTCGAAACCTTGTAATCTCTCTTGATCTGTAATATAAACATAATTATGCATCTACCATTAGAACTTACTCTTATCTCAAAACCTTGTAATCAGTCTTGGTCTATAAATCACAAAGTTAAGCTTGAGGGTGATAATATATTGTTTCGATTATCCAATACAGTTACAAGAAGAAATAAAGCCTTACTTTTCATTATTTTCATAATTTAGATAGATAGCAATTGATATTATCTTGAGTTTGAGACATAAAGCAGTGACTCTATTGGAATTTAATCATTATTCAACTTGAGTATTTAATATTCAACCAGTATTTTATTATAAAAATTGAAAAGGAAATCTAATAACTAAGGTAGAAGGGTTTGTCGATGACATTTAACAACTGGAAAAGGCTGAGGTTACAACATTTTTTGTACATTCCCAACTTCATAATTATAAATATTCATTATGACTCGTTTATTTTTTATTTTGTTATGGCTGGATATAGAAATATCATGCTTTGTGTTTACAATCGTGGCCATTGGTTTAAAACTATAAACTAGATCTTATGGATGGTCTGTAAAGAAAGTAACAACTCACTTTTTTTTCTGTTGTATATTTTAATGTTTTGAAAATCTATATCTCTCTCTAAATCAACACACCACCAATTGGTACCATAGTTGTGGGTATGGGAACAAGTTCTTTTATTAAAATTACTGTCAGTCTTACCATCTACAGCTAACGGCGAATTGTAATAAATATAATCAGAGCTTTGGTTGGTTGTTTTTCCTACAGCAACATTGTGTTCACCTTAAATGAGCAAATATTTTATGATTTCCCCAATATTAAACACCCCATCTTTTAATTCGTAAAATTATATACAAACAATAAAGATAAAACAACACCAATTATAATATAATAAGTAATATAAAATTTAGATTTATATACAAATCTAGTTCCTTTTTATTGGAAGTGTACTGGGATTTACTTTTCATTGATAGTATTGTAAATGGGAAAATTAAAAATGAAATTCGTTAGACAGATATAAAGACCACTATAAGTAACTATGGTTGTCATCAATTCTTGGTGAAATGAAACAATTTTAATCCATTATCGAGAGAATAAGTTGTTATTTAATCCATATGCAATATATATATATAATGTTCATATAATAAAAGTTATGTATTCATACATAACTAGATTTATACGACAAATAAAAACAAACAAACAAT
The DNA here is from genome assembly GCA_030562195.1 of Nipponacmea schrenckii. NCBI lineage: Eukaryota > Metazoa > Mollusca > Gastropoda > Lottiidae > Nipponacmea > Nipponacmea schrenckii. The sequence goes on from CM060200.1 coordinate 4,977,342, forward strand.
AAAAGCTATGTTATTCATGCATATTCAGTACTCTAATGACTAGTCACGTGGAACTCAGCCTATCATCATGTCAAGTGCAGTATTAAGATTATGCCTTAACCAAACGTAGCCCATACATTCCTACAGGATTCGCCTTTTGAATAGGATCGAAATATAAAAGTGAGTACCCTAATAAAATATTCCTTAAATTGAAATCGGGTAGCTCTAGGGTTTAAAATTACTACGCCTATCATGTCTAACGAACTCAAGCCACAATGATTGGTTATAGGTCTTAGTTTATATGGCATCTGGCTACTTACTAGGATATTAGGTGATGCATTATCGATTTCAATTTCAATCGATGCGAAGTCAAGTATATTTGTATAGGGGAAAATAATATTGCAATTGACAGATCGGAACAGAGAATAGCTCCTGATATTTTGAGCTTGGCATTCCTAGTGCAAGAATGATCCGGTGTTAAATATTTGTGGTAAAATCTTGTAGATCCCCACTTAAGGCAGAAGACTAAAATTATTCTTTGTAAATTATTTGTTTGTTATATTATTGTTCAGCGTGTAAGTTACAAATCTGATATATTTTCTGCAGTTCCATTTTCATGTTTACACAATTTATCTTCTTTTTTCAAAATGTATTTTAATTAATGAATTGGATAGATACATTAAATTAGATAATTACAAATATTTGTATTTGTTAAATATCAAACTTTTGCTTGGATGTCACCGCCTAAAATGATTTTCTCTCATTATTGTCATTATCATTCAGTTTACAGGAAAGTAATTTTTCTATTTTGAAGATTTACTTATGTATCATATCAATTTACATACTGATAAAGCGGTGACCATTTTCGATTCAAATATTCAACCAACACTATTATAGATATACAACTTCTCTTTAATTTAAGCAACGTTTCAATTTACCTACAGGAATCTTTATCAAGCATGGAAAAAGAATAACTTTACTTAAATTAAAGAGAAGTAGTATATCCATAATAATGTTTCTTGTTATATAACTAAAGAATAAAAATAACTTACTCTCAAATATTTCTACTTCACAGAGTGTAAGATATTTGTCTCCTCTATTGGGATTCTCTACACTTATATATACATATCTACCATTAAACTGTACTGGTGATTGATTACAACTATTTATATTGATGATATCTTGTACTGTTGTACTAGTATCTTTATAACAAACTGTAGATTGGTTATATCCATTATAATTACAACTACCATTAGAACTTACTCTTATCTCAAAACCTTGTAATCTTTCTTTGACTATAAATCAAAAAGTTAAGTTTAAAGGTGATAATATATTGTTTCGATTATCCAATACAGTAACATGAAGAAATAAAGCGTTACTTCTTTATTTTCATAATTTAAATGGACGGCAATTGTGTCTCAAACACAAGATAATTGATATTATCTTGTGTTTGAGACACAAGCCAGTGACTCTGTTGGAATTTAACCTATATTCAACTTTAGATCAACCAGTATTTGCTGACAACAATTTAAAAGGAAATCGAATAACAAACGTTGAAGAGTTTGTCGATATAATGGATAAGGCTGCCATTACAACATTTTTTGTACATTCTCAACTTTATAATTATAAATATTCATTATGACTCGTTTATTTTTTGTTTTGTTTGGGCTAAATGTGTAAATAACATGCTTTGTGTTTACAAATCGTGGCCATTGGTTTAAATTATGAACTAGATCTTGTGAATGGTCTGTAAAGAAAGTAAAAACTCACGTGTATTTCTGTTATATATTTTAATGTTTTGAAAATCTACATCTCTTTGTAAATCAACACACCACCAATTGGTACCAGTATTATCAGTATGACTACAAGATCCATTTTCAAATTCATTGTCGATAGTTCCATCTACAGCTAACGATGAATTACCACCATGATTAAAAGTAGTACTTTGTTTGGTTGGTTTTAGTAAAGCAACATTGTCTTCACCTAAAATAAACAGTATCAATTTATGTAATGTCGTATCACTCTAAGGTGATGTAAGAAGTAAGAAGACTCCTGTCCTATTACATTTTATTCTAAGAGACTTCTACCTACGTCGTCATTTTTCAGTCCATATAACAAGTGTCCAAAAGAAACGATACCACCTGTTTAAAACAACATAAAGGAAAAAACTAAACAATGTAGAAGTTGAGGATTTGTGTTATGTTTTTTTTTTGTATCAGTATGTTGTTCCGGTGTCGAGGCGTGAAGAGCAGTCCGTGGTAGGGATGTCGTGATCGGATACCGTCCTGTCGTAGTCTCCTGTAGACGGTCTGTCGACTGATCCTGCTGTTGCTGTTAAGGTACGTTTCCTCAGGTGTAGTATCCGTATGTAACAATCTTAACGGGGCGTGACTGCTTGTGTCTTCCACTCTTGGGCCTGACGTGACCGCTGCATCAACCTTCTGATAGTGATGCGTATGCAGCACAACTTTCCTACGACTTGATGATTGTGGTCATAGTTTACAAAATTATAATCTAAATTTTATGAAACCTGATAAAGTAACGAGAGGCATTCGGGTAAAAATTCAATGCAATGAAAACATTCTTCCATTCTCTGAACTTTGCAGCAGTTTTAAGACCAATCTTTTTTCCGGAGATACTAGAATACGTGCTCATGATATTTTGAACAATTGAAATAAATTCTATAGAAAGGAAATATTTTCTTACCTCTAACAGGATTCAAAACGTTGATGATAATCAGATACAAAAGAATGAATATATTTATGCTTCTATCCATGATGTTTAAAAATCTGCATACTGATTGTACTTGAATTAAATTATTATTTAAATCTAACATTTAATGTTCCTGGTCTGGACGAGGAAGTAAAATTAACACCAATATCCAAATATGGTTACATATGAGTTATATACGCCCATATTTAATTTGGACATAAGAGTAAATATCGATGTATGGATGAGATGAGAAACAGGTTTTAGAGTATGTGTAATCTAAAGAAATTATGTTATAGGTTATTTTTCAATTTTTCCATTCTTAAAATATGGATACCAGCAAACTTTATCAACCATTGTGTTTCTTAACATTAGCACTTATTATTTTGAGATAAACAGCACATCATCATCATTTATTTTCATTAATTTATAAAATAGTTTTCGATTTTGGTTTGGCAGAATCTTGACATGGCTGACAAGCAGAGACCAGTGATAACACGATCAATTTGACCCTGGTATTCTGTACATTTACACTAAACACTGGTCCAAATTGTGCGCGTGAATGCCATGTATCACTTCTTCAAAAGGAGCGCACAACTAGCCATGAGCAAAACCCGCCTAATATCAAAATTAAAAACTAAACAACATAATTGAACATTAACATTGGTACATATAATACAAAAGGCCATATTGGCGCACAAAAGCACTGTCCTAAAATACAAAATGTCATATTAACGCACATAATCACCGGCCACAAATACAAAATGCCATACTGGCGGACAAAAGCACAGGCCTCAAATATAAAAGTTTAAAGAACATGTTGGCGTACTAAGGCACCACCCTCAAATATAAAAAAGTAAAGACCTATTGGTGCACAAAAAGCACCGCTCTCAATTTGATATCAAATAATCCAAAATCATTATAGAAAACATAAATGACTCTTCTGGTGCTAATAACGGTAATATAATGTCATACAAACAAAGGATACGTTAAATTAAGTACACTTAAATGAACATATTAAATCACAAAAATAGCTTCCTAAATAAAAAAAATATAACATCATACAAAAATAATATAACCTTGAGTGGTGAAAAACAATACTTAAAATCGGAAAATAAAATAACAATAAATTAAGTAAGCAAGAAAATTTTATTCCAATACAGCTTGCAGTGTGGCTAAAAAAATAAAGTTTCCTGCAGGTGACAAGTGCACCTCATCAGACAGGAACAGCTGGGGATCTATGGTACATGTATTAAAATCTTATTATGTGATATATTTCCCATCAGCTCTACAAAATGCTGTATCAGCATGACTATTAATTCTTTTCCCGCTCGATCCATTACCCCTCAATTCTGAGAGTAGCGCTAATTCAACATTGGCAAAATTTGTGACCAAAACAACATAGAAGAAGGGAATCTAGAGTGAAGCAGACCAAGGAGTTGGTCAATTAAAGTTAACATTTAACGCATTTAACGCAAGGGTATGTTGCCAAGATCATTTTCCCACAATAAATAATGATACAACTAGGAGGGGAACAATCATCATTCACAGAAGACAAGTTTTAAATTAAAGACTCTAAAGCCAAACCACCAAATCCATACCAATGAATGTGTAACCCTAGGGATAAATTGGTTCCACCTGGTTGCTACTTACCATTTTTTCCTGCTCATACAGGTAGCGTTATCAAGAGATGCTACGCCTTTGGCTTAATTTTTTTTCAAGAATTTCCATCACAATGTCGCCATTTCAAACTGCGTGCGCATTAAAAATTGCGATGTTATACGGTCACGTGATAGAAACAAACGAATTATCATCTTGTAGTTTCATTGTATGACCCAGTAACGTCTGAAATTTTTGGATGCGCGCGTAATTTGAAATGGCGACTGGGCGAATGAAATTCTGCAGAGAAAAAAACTTTGATATTAGCTATAGTAGACATGGTAGTAGCTACAGTAGACCTAGTAATAGCTATAGTAAACCTGGTAGTAGCTATAGTAGGCATGGTAGTAACTATAGTAGGCATGGTAGTTGCTATAGTAGGCCTTGTAGTAGCTATAGAAGGCATGGTAGTAGACCTGGTAGTAGCTATGGTAGGCATGTTGGTAGCTGTAGTAGGCCTGGTAGTAGCCATAGTGGATCTGGAAGTAGCTATAGTAGGCATGGTAGTAGATATAGTAGGCCTGGTAGTAGCTATAGAATATATAGTATAGCTGATATAATATATTATAAATGATAACTTTGTATATACGTTTTATATAAAGGGAAGTAATTCTCTACAGTTTTATTTCTCATTTTTATAAGACCATTGAGACTCTTTATAATTTTTGTTCAAAACCCAATATAAATTTTCTCCTCTGACCATGTATTAAATATTTAATATAAGTAATAAGTCTTCGGAGTACTGTAATTCGAAGCATTGCACGAAGGTACAATGAGTACCTCCCAATTTAAGAGATAGCCCCATTTTCACTCCGTACCCCCCCCCCCCCCCAACTTTAATCTATAATCCCTTCCTCCTATCATTCAGTCAACTATCTGCTATCCTTATATATTTCCCCTTTTTCTTTCACCTTGTACCTACTCTAATCCACCTCTTCCACACACTGTTGTGCCACCGCAACCTTTACAACAACCCACACACTCTACGGATGTATTGCTCGCCCATCCACTAATCCCATCCAGTCCAGCCTATGCCCTCCCCACCCTATTCACTCTATGTCTTCCGCACCCTTATCCTCCGCCCTCCCGTCACACCCTCCATGGTCTTCACGTCTTTCTCCTTTCCCAACATCTGTAATGCCCCCCACCCATTTAACTGGATTTTTGCAGACTCCCGTCCAACTTCAATTTTCCCATCAACTTCTCGCTGAACCTCACCAAGGAGAAATATGTGATGCCAGCATGTAGTACCTATCTATATAGGGGCTACAGTTAGGTCTAGTAAAGTCTGTTGTTATAGTGGTCTGGTAGTTACTATATCATGACTAGACGTAGGTCCATAGTTATATCCGGGCTAGAGGTAGATCTGATGGAAGCTATATTTGGGCCATAAATAGGTCTGGTAGTAGCTATATAAGGGCTAGAAGTAGATCCTGTAGATACAAAGTGTTGACCTTTGTTAGTTGTGTGTTAGCCTCTGTTGTCTGCAGCGTGCATGAGATTATTATAATGTTAGCCTTTGTTAGCTGTTGGTAGCAACTAACATTTACCTCTGAAGGCAAGTTATTGCTATTAGCGCTAATAGACACTAACAATTCCGTGATAGGAGCAGCTAACAATAGGCGAATCGTGCCATATGTATATTAACTGGGGCAGATTTTAATTCTTCTGCTGAAGAATGTGGCAGTTTACTTGTACCTGTTGATGTTGAGGGCCATGACTCTGGTAAGCTTGCTGATGCCACTCGAACATAACTATTTGTAATCCGAAACTTGTTGAGTCTCTAGTCTCTGATAGGTATTTGGACAGATATGGCTGGGGGAGAGTCAGAAAAACTATGCACCAAAAACTTGGGATTTTCCGCACCTCAGCGGGTGCGGGGGTTTTAAACTCATTTACATACCTCGAATCCACAAAACCTCGATTTATTTGGAATATGGATGTTTTTGTAGTTCAATCATACCATCATTATCCCCCTACACCACTCATGTCACGTCTATGGTTGCGTCAAAGTTTTTTCAAGAAATTCAATCGCTCAGTCGCAATTTCAGTCAGATCAAATGCGAAAAATCCTTTAATAGACATCGGAAAATTATTGGAAATTTAATAATTTCACATTTACTCAAACACACATGTATAGATTGTCGAAAAATAAGGGGTAATTTAAGGGCTAAAATTAAGGAATTTTAAAATTTACTCATTGCAAAGAAATATATTACAAAATTGGACAGTCTTAGACATGTAAATGGGTTACATTCGCATATTTGTCTGTATATAAACTTGCAAAAATGCTTGAGTACCAGGATTGAGATTTCTTGACCCCTAAGAAATGTTTGACGACGTGCAACGATCGTCCCTGTGCAAAAATACATAAGAAATTTCGGGGAAGGGACGGATTGATTCTCCCAGATGCACAGGCCTAGAGTATTGGGATAAAGGGTCTAGAACTGTTATTTTCTCTTCTGATCTGAAATGAGATAATAATAATAACTCGCCCCATTCGAGAAGTATAGTACTTGTTTTGTACAGATTGTTTTTAGTTTGCTATGAACAAAGTTGTCATTTAAGTTCTGATATTTGCAATTTGCCAGAAAAGGTATGATTGGGATGAAATGAGCCCCTATGCAAAGTTGATGAGAGTCAATTTCTTTTAAAATACGCCTTAATATCTAGTTTATGTAGTTTCTGCCATGGAATCTCCTTTAAAGACAGTGGTATCGAGAAAGTCTATGCTTTATAGACTGACGTTGGCTGTTAGTTTGATGCACGGATGGTGGTAGTTAAGTCCAAACCAGGAAAATGTCACCCAAAAAGCGTATATAATAACAGTGGGTCAAAATGGCAAAGGGATAATACCTCACGTTCCGACTCTATCATAAAAAAAGGTTATCGTACGAAGGGAGCGAATCGTTTGCCCATAGATGTACCCGAAGTATGTAGATATGTTTAAACATTAAATGTGAAATCGTTGCGGCTGAGACAAATCTCTAAAGTAAATTCGAGGCCCCTATCCATGAATATTTAATGGGTTATGCTCAGTACCGACTCGTTGCTTGAGGTAGAAGGCGAATGACAACAATAGCATATAAAATAGCATGAACAGCTGTAGTTGAGGTAAAGTTAGGGATGGTGGTGTCTAAAGGGGAACAGGGTTGTCCGTGTCGACCTTGTGACTTTGCTTTGGAGAATATGATCGATCGCTGGATTTAGTTGATCAACAATAGTAATTGCTTCCTTATCGTCAATTGCTGTCGTTTATATTCTTGCAATTCGCTTTCACATCGAACAAAGGGATACCAGAATTCTGTGATACATAGCAATTGAAATCTTTATTTAAATATTTCTTTTAATTCTATATTTGAAATGAAACATAAACTATAACATAACATATATTATTATACTTTTATACTTTTACATCCCAAAATATATTAATCATAGAATGCAAATATTTAGTTCTACTTCTCTTAGAATGAGTTGACAAAATATTGTAGATTGTAAAATTACATAAAATAACACAATATCCCCAGAAAACGGCAACTAAATTTGCTAAAATTGGGCAAAATTGTGCCCTCTATCAAAATAAATTTCCAAATATATGGCTATGTATTTTTTTTTTATCAAGGAAACGTCAATATAATTACTAATCATTTTCAAGTGAAACCCCAAACACAATAAATTATTTAAATAAATCAGTTAAAAGTTAGTTTTTGGATATATTCAATATAATATTGTATTAACGTGTATTAATGATTTTAAAAAAAAGTATATGGAAAGCAAAGCGTCACTTTTAACATAAACATCATCTATTTCTACAAAACAGTCCCTTGGAGAATTTCAATATCTATTTATTATTAAACTGGTAAGAAGGAAAGAAATTACGATGTAGGCAACTTTGCTGAATGGTATTTCCCTTTTAATTGACGTAATTTAATCGATATTTTGAACGATTTTGCAACATTCAATTTGCAAAAAGTTTGGAAACAGCAAAAGTGAGGTTTTACTCTTAACTTCATGTTTATGTTTGAATTACAACGGGTCCAACTACTAAGGCTGACAACTCGACATTAGGATTATTGATTTAACAGACTGTATAAGTTTAATTGCATTTTCTCTTAACAACCAGTTGAGAACCTCGCGTCTTCACTTCGATGTCCTGTTACTGTTTTAGCATGAATTGGCATAATTCGAAAAGTTATCTAAATACTCTCCAATTGCTTCAAAACAAAACTGAAACTGTTCCTGAAAGATATAAATTTATTATTTAATATTAATAATAATCAACGTCGTCACAATGGGTAATTAGTTAATTAATTAAATATAAGATCAACTTAATTATTTAATGTTTTATTTTATTTCCAATGTATTAGCTTCAGATTAGGCACATGAAGACAGAGAAACTGAGAACAAAACCTCCTTATCAATATTTATTTTTTAGATTATTACAAGTCCTGTGTTTGTTTTGAAGTCAAAGTCTATTTAATCAAGCAATTTCACAACTTTGTTTATGTGGTATTGTCTACACATAATTCCTTGCTCTATTTTGAATATCGAGCGAATAATTCACTATAACTATAATCATACATAAAGAATGGCAACTTACAAAAGAGTTGATAATTCCTGGTCTAGAAATACGTAATTGTAAAATAGTTTGAACAATGCTAACATCTTGTTCTAAAGTTAATCTCTCTAAGATAGCAGCTAAAACACACAGCAGTCCACTTTTATTAGCACCATTCCTGAAATGAAGTTCCTACGGTTATACAGTAAACAAAGATATGTATTGTTCAATCTGTATAGTACCAACATCATCACGGAATTATTATCATGAACATTATTGGTATGGACATGGTGGACTTTCATTTGTAGGCTATAAGTTGACTGTTACACAACGAAGCATATAAGAAGCACGTTTTAGCAAATAGTTCTAAAATCGAGTTACTTGACTATACCAAACTGCAAAAACATACGACAATGGGATATTCATTATTATTCAATAATTCAATTTTCCTTGATTTAAAATGAACATGCACTGAAGGCAAAACAAACAGAGCCAAAATGTAAAAAAAAAAATCGACAAATTCCATTACTAGTTATATTGTTAACAAGACACACGTCATCAATAGGAAGAGTGACCATCTTGGGCTGGTTATCATCCGAGAAAACCCTCAATGTCAGCCAACAAGATTAATTTTGCAGCAAAATAGAACAATGTTTCACACATCCCAAATAGTTAAATGATATCCAACAATAAAAACGTCAATGTATTACCCTGGTCACTTTCTCTCCCTTTGGACATCTCTGGGATCATTTTGATCGTCGTTGAGACAACAGGAGCTTGAACAGACTCAAATGAACTTATTGAACAGTTCATTGGTGCCCTGAGTGGCCACACTCGAAAAATAAATATTGACATTTCAATGCGTTTCCAATTTAAATGAATGAAAAGATTTTGTTTATAATTTAATCATAATAAACCACCAAAGCTGTTTGTTGGGTTATGTGGTAAAGCGATGCCGGTTAAGGAGGTCTTAACAGATACTGTCGGTCGGTGAAAACTATCGTCTGCCCGATAGTTAAGTTATATTATTGGAAGAAAACAATGATACTTACAAACAACTGACTACCAGTGGACCACTATCATTTATACTAGAAATCTCTTCTAATAAGGTGAATATTGACATTGAACTATCAGGTATTTTATTCTGACCTTTCCAGAAATGACATTGATATACTTTCACTGTTCTGGTAATATTATCCTGAAATATATTTAGAAATATAATGATGTTGGTATATAAATTATGATTATTGTATGTGTATATTTTACATATACAACGTGAACGTACTGTGTTTGGTTTCTCGTTTTGTTGAAAAACAATGTATTAGGTAAATATTGCCATTGTCATTTTCAGCATTCAAATTGATTCGAAAGTACATTTTAATCCAAAACAAATGCAATGCAGATAAGTTTTACACAATAATTTCCATACCAGTTAGTGTTTATGATAATGGGTACCAGCATGCTGTGTGTAGAGGAAATCAATGTCAGGACAATTCGATCTTATCTATATATTTCCAAATATCTGAGACAACTATGCGTCATTTTGGGTCAGCCGTATTTCGAAGCACAATTCAATTTTCTCCAGGATAAAATCCAACATGTACACGGTTGATATCTGCCTTTGGTTTGATTTACACATCTACGTTAACCCCAATAAATCTATATTAGTATCAGAATACTCACTGTTTCTTTTGATATTTCACAGGAAATAACATCATAATAGTCATTAATATTGCCATCTTCTTTTCCTCGTTTTATTGTCATTTCACCATACTTTATTTGTGTTTTAGGTAAATATTCACCAACACTCTATAGGAATAAAGATAATTTATTAATACTAAACAAGGAAAGGATATGTAGGCTGAAGTCATCCACATTTATTATTTTCATTTTTTAGTTTCGATGAGTGTTAGTAAAAAACTATTAGGTTACTTCCCTTTTGATGTGCAATTTTTTTAAACACAGATTTATATCGCCTTTTTTTTATAAATAAATAAACGTCTTGTTCAATAATTGACAGTCAATAAATTGTGATTCGTTTGAAATAATTACATTTTCCTTATTATCATCTAACGATATAACCACTTTAGTTTCTGAGTTTAAAACCATCAACCAGAAATCTTCCACAGTATTTGGTAGAGGTGTTTGAGTAGCAATATATCCTCTTTTCTTCTTGTAGCTCTAATATGAATGAAAACAGAATAATGAAATTAAAGTAGACCTTATCATTTTCAGAAAAGAACCTGTAATAAATGCAAATAAGATCTGGTAGTATAAACTTAGAGAGATAATGACCATGTATTCAATGTTCTTTTAAACTGTACATAGTAATAGAGTATAATAATAGTTGAAATATAATCAAGATATTGAACATAATCTAAATACAATCCCTGACTAAAATCATTAGCTAAATGCATGACGATTGTTGATCATAATGTTGTTTAAAGAAAATGTTAATTACCGGAAGATAAACTGCGTTAATATAATCAGAAGAATTCTCATAGGCTGATCTCATTATCATCAATCTAGCAGAATTAGCTGAAATATAAACACACATATTTCACTATGTTCATGCTTAAGAAGAACTTATATATAGCATGCTATTTACTTTTATGTACTTTTACAAAGCATAGTCATCCATTCGTAGAAACTAGAATTGTGTTATTTGATTATCATTCTTTTGAAAACAGTGAAATTATAGTTTTTCTATAAAAAAAGAATTTTTTCGTTGGTTTATATTTTTTTTCATTAAAAAATACAATGACAGTAACTGTAGCCAACATTTCTGAAATGAATTTATACATACCAGCTAAGACATGTTGATCTCTATTTTTATTTTTATTTTCTGGTTTTACAGCTTCTGAGTAACCATCTTTATCTATTTTACAACTTATTTTATTCATCAACTAGATACAAAATAGAGAGCCATTTCACACAATAGATAATTTAATTTTAATTTGAAGATTAACAAATTGATAAGACAGAGCTCCCCCCCCCCTCCCCCAAACAAAATATAACACTAGAACCGTAGGAACGGTACTGAGCAGTGTGCATGCGAAAATTAACATCGGTGAGAGGTTGCATTTTGAGTCCAGATTGAAAAACAAAATAACATTCGGTATGTAAATGTGAATTAAATAAATACAAAGTCGCAATGATGATCAAAATAGCTATTGTTATACATCATTGGAAAGAGAAAATCAAGTCCATTTCATGAAAAAAGGCTATTTCTGTCATTTTTGACAGAGCTGTTTAAAAATCACAATTTTCAAATGGTCGAAAAAACGGAGATAAGCATCGGATTGAATAACCTTTAAAATTAGTATTTTGTTAATATTTACAATATTCTTGTATTATTATTAAAAATGTAATATGTGGGAGATCAAATTATGGCATTAACTTTGATTTGCTATACCTTTGGTTAGGTAAAAAAGGTCAAAGTCAACCACCGATACGTATTTTATCTCCAATCCGCATATTTTGACTGAACATATCAGTAATATTATTTCGGACCTTGTTCTTCATAGTGCCTCAAACATTTGATTTACCGTTGAACAGCCTATGTTTTCCTATAGCTGTAGGAGATTTAACCCACTGCTCTCTAATCTATATAGATACAGACGCAGTGGATTGAGTGGATTAATTATATTGAGAATATTCCGTCAAGAAGACTTAATTCAATATCAAAGTTTTTTGTAAAAGTTATGAGTGGTAAAAATAAAAAGATGTTTTAAAATACCGGTACATATAAAATACATTTATTGAATCTAACCTTTATGAGTAGTATTTTGTTAACAATATTCTTAAATTATTAGAATAATTTTAAGTTGGCTGGATTAAATAGATTAACCGTTTCTTTAATTATTGTGTATTTCGCAAAGATCAAATTACCCCCCTTATCAAACGGTTGATATTAATAACAAAACGTGTATTATGACTAGTTTTGGAGAGCTATAAAACCGGAAGTTAACATAGGAGAACAAAAATGAATATGCCATTGGATAGACTTGATCAAGAGGTATATCTTGCATTCGGGCCTCGATGTCTTCAAAGGTCAAGGTCACAAGGTATGAGCCTTGAAACTTTTTAAAAATTACTGAAAAAATTCAACCGGAAATTGCAAAAAAGCAAAATCGAAATTCAAAAATTCTTTCCCATACTTTTTTGCACAATCGACTATAGTTACCAGAAATACAAATATCACACAACTCCCCATTTTGATTTTTACAAAAGTGGGTCATATCAATTTTGCGGCCAAACTATCAACAATTCCTACCCTAAAAGTGTCCTTCATTCTTTAAGTCATATCGATAGAAACCTATCAATATAAGTTTTGGTGACATTCAGACAATACTTACTGATTGGGCTAACCGGAAGTTTGTACCTTTATTTTGTGGAAACCGGAAGTGATGCAAAATTTTTGTTTGAGCAAAATTGTTTTCTTTTGTGGTCTGTTTTAGCACAAAAAATTTCAAATCAATCGGACAAATGCACGAGAAAATAGAAAATTTGGCCAGAATTGGAAAAATTCGGGTCAAAAATGTGTGCTATGAATTTTCAAAATTCGAATTTTTTTTAATGCTATCATATTAGATATTCGAGCAAGATTTTAAAATTGAAAATCCGAGCAAAATTGTAGCAGAAACGCGCCATCAATGACCAATTTTCTGTTTTTTGAACAGTTTTTAATTTTACACTTCCGGTTTAGCAAAAACGTTCCAATTTATATTCATCCAGTAATAGACCAAAAATGAATATCTAGGGCATCGAAAATGTTTTTGTAACTATTATAGTTGATGAAGACTACTCGTTACAAAATCATAATTTTTAAAAATTACGAAAACAAAGCAGTGTGTTCGATAGAACACACTGCAATAAAAAGAATAAGAAAACCTTACCTGATATTTGAGCTGTAACTGTGATATATTATTATGTGTATCTTGTTGTAGAAGTTGATTATATATTTGAGGATAATTTGTTACTGATGTTGTTGTACCATCAGCTATATACCAAACTGTCAGAGCATCGTGAAGGAAGATATACTGGGTCTGTTTTTGAAAAAGAAACAGAATTTCGATATCATTGACCTAAAAGGCCACTTTACATAGTCAAGCATTGATCAACATCTCATCAATGTCTCATCAACATCTCATCAATGGATATTTCCTCGTAAATATCCAATTGTGTTTTAGATTTTAAATATTTTCTGCCTTGAAGTCACTATTTTAAAATATATTGTTTTCTGTTAAATTTATCTCTGTCTTTGTTCCTAGCTAAATGCATCAAATTATTTTCAAAAATATAAAACGTCATTTTTCCCATACAAATTTCAGATCTTACCACAGTCTGAACCATGTTAACCCTTTCTTGTCTCATCTGTGATACACAAGAAAAAATATCTACAGAATTTTCAGCTTGAGCTTGTTGTATCAGATAATCTAAAGCTAAAAATGTTCCAGTTCTACCAATACCGGCACTGAAAAATCAGACAATCTCGAATATTTAGAACTGCTGTGGTATGAAGGATTTTTTTCAATATGAGATCTTCGAAAAACCTTTTTGAACCAAACTGAATTTTTTGCGCTCCACTATAAGTATGTCATCTGTGGTTTTTGTCTCTATTAAAATTTGGCGATCTCGATCCTGGCATCCAATTGGTGCGCTTTTATCCATTCATAACCATTTAAAATATAATATATATTTTGGTAGCCCTTCATTTATTAAATGAAGTAAATACATAATACATGTAAAATATATTTTTAACGAAACAATTGTAACAATGAAATAGACTTACCTACAATGAACTATCATAGGACCTGAACGTCTTGATGGCGACTTGTTGACTTTATTACGGAATTCAACCAAAGAAGCAATATCAGATGGTACACCTTTATCAGGCCATGATGTATAGTGGTATTGTCGAAATATTCTTGAAATTGAGTTCTTGAATAAAAAATAAAACAATAAATGTCAAAATAACGCTAAGAATTCTTCATTGTCCCAATTTATCTTTAAATTTTACACATCAACACTATTAACTTGATATATCTATATTCATAATCTTTTCTGTCAATTTCTGCATGGACATTTGCCTCACGTTGATGTAGTTACGACTCAGACTTATGATATTCGATTGCAAATATGATTCCAACGACTTCTATCAATTAGTATCTGGGAGAATTTTAACTGAACATACATGTACCTTGTTTATTTGCAGCTCTCGTATCGTGTAATGTGCATAAACCTCTTCCTTTATTAATTTCATGTTAATTTGACCAAATTTCTGTGTTTTACCAACATCTGGCCAATACTGCTTACATTTCTCCTGAAATAATACATGGAGCATTTTATGTGTATTCTAAATCATCTTTTTTCCCAAGATCCCTCCTTTTATCTAAATCGTACCTAGTGATAATGTTGTTAGTAGGACTTTTCACATTTGAACATCCGCTTCGCCCTCTCATTTTAAGAGAATCGTACAAAAGGCGTGCAATTTTTTTACTGAATTTTGATTGCTGATATTCTGGGAAAAAGTTCAATAATATTAATTTTGTAAAACGACAAAATAATGCGGTCAACTATATACTGTATTAAGATAGAAAGAGGAGACAAGAAATGCGTTTTATACATACAATGGTGTTTTCGAACAAATTTGTCACCATAACTATTTTACTGGTATCAACATCCCATATCATTCTTATAAACTCTTCCATATTAACTTCAATGGGTCCTGAATGATAAAAACAAATTGTGTCTTCAAGAAAGGTACAACTAAAGCACTTTTGATACAATCACTATATAAGTTCATAGAGTGATATACAAAAATGAAGTGAAGTCTATACGATTGTCCAACTTATGCTTATTTTTGTTCAATGTTATAATTTCACCATAGCCATAGCAGTTTTATCTCCATAGAAAACAATAAGTGAATTTACTTTATTTAAATGAAATATGGGTACATTTTTACCTTGGGATGCGATATACTTTGAAGTCTGGTCATATTTCTACAATATAAAAAATATTCAAATAGTTACAGGTTTTAATGAGTTCAGATGATGTAGACAACGAGCCTCGGTTCTATACCCCATCTTATTTACTGGAAAAGGGATGCAACTAAAACTTCGCCAATTCGACCGACTACCAGTGATATAAACAAACTTCGATATAATAATTAGGACCAACATCAGTTGAAACGATAACTTAATAGTACTTATAATATAATCCTAATTAGTATCTTTATTAGTTAGAACTATACAATAATATAACAGATATTGATAAAATATGAATTAGTACCTATATTATAAGCTATAACTTACTGTAATATAACAGGCGTTGATATAATCTGAATTAGGATCATTGTCTATTGGTTCTAGTTTCACTCTAGTATCATCAACTATGAAAATATTAAATTGATATTAACAGTGGCATATTCCTTTCCTACCCCATTCCCTCTTAGGACAATGAAATATAGAATAAATTTTCTACTTGCACTTTTAAAGTAGCGTTAGATGTATCTTCCAGCTTCCAGTAACCCATGACCGGTGCCCGGTCCAAAAAAGAATTCCAGGATACTCGTATGACCAACAGTAAATTAAATTTACTTACAAACAAAAGGATAATGTTACTTACAAGCACATATATTTTTATATCTATTCTTTGGTCCATTAAATTCACTCAAGCAAATGGCATGTGGTCGACAAAGTCCTTTTGGCAATTTCTGAATTTAAAATACAAGACACTCTCTTATATATACATCGATTGTACATCAAACATCCTTTCTATTGAATCAACTGTAAAGAACTAATGGAAACATATTCAAGTCATCAATGAACACTTGATTCTGCATTAAGTTTACATAAACACACATTAGTAAAATTTTAGTGATGGTTGAAAATGCAGGAGTAGCAGACTGTTAGCTGGATTTTTTCAGTTTCATTATTATGACATAACAATTATCAATAAAGAACAAGTACCCAAACATTTTAGACCTCCTGGGTCCAGCCCTATGTAGTTCGTGGAGCTGATAGATGAAAGATTTACTAATTCAATAATCCTATTGTCATTAATATTCAAACAAACCTGATATTCCTCTGTTAAAAGGTCTCTTTTAGTTTGACTGTAGTCCCATAAGTCAGGTAAATCTATCTTCTTGGTCGATGTGGGTTTAACAATTTCAATATTCTGGTAAATTTGTGTCTGGTTATCTTCATTATCCTGTATTAGGTTGACATTTTCGTACCATCGTTTTGTATTTGAAAGAGAAATATCCTGTCTTGAACTTAGTTCCAGCTCACTTTTCTGTCGTTTTCTGTAAAAAGGAAAATACAAAAGACAAACTTTTACTAAGCGATCACAGATAAAAGAGCTGCATGCAGATGACGTCACGTCTAGCAGTCGACCTTCTAAAGCCACTCTAGTTTTAGTGAATTTTATTAACGAAAAGTGGAGAATTCAGTTGGATTTTTATAACCAGTGTTTTTTCAATACATTCAAGGATAAGGAGGAACTGTAATCAACATCTATATAGTGATTATTCAAAGGATTTTTAAGTTTCAATTTGTGGTATGCCAGCAAAGGCTTTCTTTTTCAAAGATGGCCTTGTTTGGTGACGTCATCTACTTGACGACGTCGTAAACATTTTTGTACCTTGTGATTTTACTTCAAATTTGCACA
>CM060200.1:4995419-5012517 GCA_030562195.1 Nipponacmea schrenckii
TACCACTATACATCATGGCCTGATAAAGATGTACCATCTGATATTGCTTCTTTGGTTGAATTCCGTAATAAAGTCAACAAGTCGCCATCAAAACGTTCAGGTCCTATGATAGTTCATTGTAGGTAAGTAAATTTCATTGTTAAAATTTTTTATTGTTAAAATTATACATTAATATAGGCCTTCCAAAAAACGAATATTAGTTATATGAAGACGAATACTAGTAGATAAACTTCAGCGCATCAAGTGTTTGTGTAGATCCAGCTATCAAACTTACAATAGAGGCACAAACCTACGTGTATTGGAGTGCAAAATCTACGGTTAGATTTAATTGGTTTTTCGATGATCTCACACTGTGCTTTGTTGACTTATTCTTTAACATCGGATGCTAGTCGGATTGTTATAGTAATAAGTAAAAGCAAAATAAATATTATTTATGTTCTGGTTTCAGAATTTCAAGGAATCCAGAATTGGTAGCCTATAACGATTTTATAATATAAAGTCTAATACTTAATAATATTCTTTAAGTCTCTTATAGCAACAGAATCATGTCTTCTCATTGTTGTTCTGACTATTCGAGGTTTTCTGATTTTTCAGTGCCGGTATTGGTAGAACTGGGACATTTTTAGCTTTAGATTATCTGATACAACAAGCTCAGACTGAAAATTCTGTAGATATTTTTTCTTGTGTATCACAGATGAGACAAGAAAGGGTTAACATGGTTCAGACTGTGGTAAGATCTGAAATTTTAATGTAAAAATAGGGTGATGTTTGAAAGTAATTTTGAAGTATTTGGCAGGATCACAAACCAAAGACACACTAATGAGAAAATATTACATTTTAAGATAATGACTTCAAGGCAGTAACTATGCGAAATTGAATAAGCAGTCGATCAATTGAATCGGTTCTCGATCATTGCTGGACTATGCATATAAGACTATCATATTTGATATAATGATTCTTTTTCCAAAAACAGACCCAGTATATCTTCCTTCACGATGCTCTAACAGTTTGGTATATAGCTGATGGTACAACAACATCAGTAACAAATTATCCTCAAGTATATAATCAACTTCTACAACAAGATACACATAATAATATATCACAGTTACAACTCAAATATCAGGTAAGGTTTTCTTATTATTTTTATAATGTTATGTTTTCGTTCGTTAATCTTCAAATTGAAAGTGAATTATCTGCTCTTGTCAAATGATAGTTGCTTATTCTGTTATGTCTGTTCTATGTGTATATCTAAACGCAGGTTTTATCTCAATTCAATCTAAAATCTGAATAGCAAGTGCTAGGAATTTGCCAGCTTCACAGAATTCGATCATAAAATATAACCAGATGTAGTAGCAGATTCATACTCTATTTTGTATCTAGTTGATGAATAAAATAAGTTGTAAAATAGATAAAGATGGTTACTCAGAAGCTCTAAAACCAGAAAATAAAAATAAAAATAGAGATCAACATGTCTTAGCTGGTATGTATAAATTCATTTCAGAAATGTTGGCTACAGTTACTGTCATTGTATTTTTTAATGAAAAAAAATATTAAGCCAACGAGAAAATTCTTTTGTCTCAGATTTTGCATTAAAAGACACTTCTTTTAACTGTGTCATTCAACATGTAACCTTACAAAAACATTTTGTTCAAGTTTGAATTTGCAAAAACAAAACATTTACGTGAGAAAAACTATAATTTCACTGTTTTCAAAAGAATGATAATCAAATAACACAATTCTAGTTTCTACGAATGGATGACTATGTTTTGTGAAAGGACATAAAAGTAAATAGCATGCTATATATAAGTTCTTCTTAAGCATGAACATAGTGAAATATCTGTGTTTATATTTCAGCTAATTCTGCTAGATTGATGATAATGAGATCAGCCTATGAGAATTCTTCTGATTATATTAACGCAGTTTATCTTCCGGTAATTAACATTTTCTTTAAACAACATTATGATCAACAATCGTCATGCATTTAGCTAATGATTTTAGTCAGGGATTGTATTTAGATTATGATCAATTTTTACAGATCTCAATTGTAATTATTACAGTTTCTTTTCTGAAAATGATAACGTCTTCTTTAATTTCATTATTCTGTTTTCATTCATTTTAGAGCTACAAGAAGAAAAGAGGATATATCGCTACTCAAACACCTCTACCAAATACTGTAGAAGATTTCTGGTTAATGGTTTTAAACTCAGAAACTAAAGTGGTTATATCTTTAGATGATAATAAGGAAAATGTAATTATTTCAAACGAATCACAATTTATTGACTGTCAATTATTGAACAAGACGTTTATTTATTTATTATAAAAAGCGATATAAATCTGTGTTTAAAAAATTTCTCAACAAAAGGGAAGTAACTTTGTATTTAAGAGGTTTTTTTTATTAACACTAATCAAGTCTAAAAAGATCAATCATAAATGTGGATGACTTCAGCCTTCATATTCTTTCCTTGTTTAGTATTAATAAATTATCTTTATTCCGATAGAGTGTTGGTGAATATTTACCTAAAACACAAATAAAGTATGGTGAAATGACAATAAAACGAGGAAAAGAAGATGGCAATATTAATGACTATTATGATGTTATTTCCTGTGAAATATCAAAAGAAACAGTGAGTATTCTGATACTAATATAGATTTATTGGTGTGAAAGTAGATGTGTGCATGCCAACGTAATACTTTATTATGTTTTGACATATGGCTGACCTAACATGACACATCCCTTACCATAGTGGTCTCGGATATTTGGAAATAGAAAAGAGAAATGTATATATTTATGCGCCACATATTCCGATGCCCGTTATAATAGGCACAAACTGGTATCGTGTAATTCTTTACTGTATTTCATTTGTTTGGATTAATTTGGAAAAATTTACTAATAACTTAAGTCCTATCTATTTGTTTATTAAGTGAACGAGAAACAAAACAAGCTCAATATGTTAACTTTTATATTTAATACATAAAATAATCATAATTTATATACCAACATCATTATATTTCTAAATATATTTCAGGATAATATTACCAGAACAGTAAAAGTATATCAGTGTCATTTCTGGAAAGATCAGAATAAAATACCTGATAGTTCAATGTCAATATTCACCTTATTAGAAGAGATTTCTAGTATAAATGATAGTGGTCCACTGGTAGTCAGTTGTTTGTAAGTATCATTGTTTTCTTCCAATATAACTTAACTATCGGGCAGAAGATACTTTTCACCGACCGACAGTATCTGTTAAGACCTCCTTAACCGGCATCGCTTTACCACATAACCCAACAAACAGCTTTGGTGGTTTATTATGATTAAATTATAAACAAAATCTTTTCATTCATTTAAATTGGAAACGCATTGAAATGTCAATATTTATTTTTCGAGTGTGGCCACTCAGGGCACTAATGAACTGTTCAATAAGTTCATTTGAGTCTGTTCAAGCTCCTGTTGTCTCAACGACGATCAAAATGATCCCAGAGATGTCCAAAGGGAGAGAAAGTGACCAGGGTAATACATTGACGTTATTGTTGTTGGGTATTATTTAACAATTCGGGATGTGTGAAACATTGTTCTATTTTGCTGCAAAATTAATCTTGTTGGCTGACATTGAGGGTTTTCTCGGATGATAACCAGCCACAGATGGTCACTCTTCCTATTGATGACGTGTGTCTTGTTAACAATATAACTAGTAATGGAATTTGTCGATTTTTTTTTTTTACATTTTGACTCTGTTTGTTTTGCCTTCAGTGCATGTGCATTTTAAATCAAGGAAAATTGAATTATTGAATAATAATAAATATCCCATTGTCGTATGTTTTTGCTATTTGGTATAGTCAAGTAACTCGATTCTAGAACTATTTGCTAAAACGTCCTTCTTACATGCTTCGTTGTGTAACAGTCAACTTATAGCCTACAAATGAAAGTCCACCATGTCCAAACCAGTAATGTTGATGATAATAATTCCGTGATGATGTTGGTACTATACAGATCTTTTATTAACCGAGATAAGAATAAACAGTCGACCATGTCCATACATCAGATATTCTTTGATTTCTGAGATAAGAGTAACTTTGTTTACTGTATAACCGTAGGAACTTCATTTCAGGAATGGTGTTAATAAAAGTGGACTGCTGTGTGTTTTAGCTGCTATCTTAGAGAGATTAACTATAGAACAAGATGTTAGCATTGTTCAAACTATTTTACAATTACGTATTTCTAGACCAGAAATTATCAACTCTTTTGTAAGTTGCCATTTTTTATGTATGATTATAGTTATAGTGAATTATTCGCTCGATATTCAGAATAGAGCAAGGAATTATGTGTAGACAATACCACATAAACAAAGTTGTGAACTTGCTTGATAAAATAGACTTTGATTTCCAAACAAACACAGGACTTGTAATAATCTAAAAAATAAATATTGATAAGGAGGTTTTGTTCCCAGTTTTCCCTCTTTAGCCTAATCTGAAGCTAAAACATTGGAAATAAAATAAAACATTAAATAATTAAGTTAATCTCAGATTTAATTAATTAACTAATTACCCATTATGACGACGTTGATTATTATTAATATTAAATAATAAATTTATATCTTTCAGGAACAGTTTCAGTTTTGTTTTGAAGCAATTGGAGAGTATTTAGATAACTTTTCGAATTATGCCAATTCATGCTAAAAAGTAACAGGAATCGAATAAAGACGCGAGGTTCTCAACTGGTTGTTAAGAGAAAAGCAATTAAACTTATACAGTCTTTTAAAATTTAATAATCCTAATGTAGAGTTCCCAGCCTTAGTAGTTGGACCCGTTGTAATTCAAACATAAACATGAAGTTAAGAGTAAAACCCCACTTTTCTGTTTCCAAACTTTTTGCAATTGGGGGTTTCAAAATCGTTAAAAATTCGATTAATTACTTTGTGATACGTCAATTAAAAGGAAATACCATTCAACAAAGTTCCCCACATCGTAGTTTCTTTCCTTCTTACCAGTTTATTAATAAATAAATATTGAAATTCCAGGGACATTTGTAAAAATCTAGATGATGTTTATATTAAAAGTGACGCTTTGCTTTCCATATACTTTTTTTTAAATTATTAATACACGTTAATACAATATTATTTTGAATATATCCAAAAACTAACTTTCAACTGATTTATTTAACTAATTTATTGTGTTTGGGGTTTCAACTCAAAATGAATTGTAATTATAATGACGTTTCCTTGATAAAAAAAAATACATAGCCATATATTTGGAAATTTATTTTAATAGAGGGCACAATTTTGCCCAATTTTAGCATTTAGTTGCATTGTTTCGGGGGAGATTGTGATATTATAAGTTATCTTACAATCTACAATAATCTGTCAACTCCTTCTAAGATAATTAGAACTAAATATTTGCATTCACCTCAAAGAGAAATGATTAATCTATTTTGGGATGTAAAAATATAAAAGTATAATAATATATGTTATGTTTTAAACTGTATACAAGTTGAGTTTATTTAATATTCTAATAATTAGTTTATATTCGTGCATTTTTATAGTAAACTATATGATATATCATTTCATATTTATATATCATATTTGCATTCTATGATTAATCTATTTTGGGATGTAAAAGTATAAAAGTATAATAATATATGTTATGTTATAGTTTATGTTTTATTTCAAATATAGAATAAAAAGAAATATTTAAATAAAGATTTCAGTTGCTATGTATCACAGTATTCTAGTATCCCTTTGTTTGACGTGAAAGCGAATTGCAAGAATATAAACGAAAGCAATTGACGGTAAGGAAGCAATTACTGTGGGTTAAACACTAAATCCAGCGATCAAACATATTCCCAAAGCAAGTCACAAGGTCCACATGGACAACCCTTTCCCCTTTAGACACCACCATCCCTAACTTTTCAACTACAGCTGCTTATTTTATATGCAAATTTTTGTCATTCCCTTTACCTCAAGTAACGAGTCGGTACTGAGAAAAACCCATTAAATATTCATGGATAGGCGCCCAATTTACTTTTGAGATTGTTCAGCCGCAACGATTTCAAAAAAAAATATCTACAACTTCGGGGACACATGGGCAAACGATTCGCCCCTTCGTACGATAACCTTTTTTATGATAGGTCGGAACGTGAGGATTATCCCTTTGCCATTTTGACCCACTGTTATTATATACGCTATTTGGGTGACATTTACATGGTTTAGACTTAACTACCGCCATCCGTGCATCAAACTAACAGCCAACGTCAGTCTAAAAAGCATAGACTTTCTCGATACACTGTCTTTAAAGGAGATTCCATGGCAGAAACTACATAAACTAGATATTAAGGTGTATTTTAAAGAAATTGACTCTCATCAACTTTGCATAAGAGCTCATTTCATCCCAATCATACCTTTTCTGGCAAATTGCAAAAATCAGAACTTAAATGACAATTTTGTCCATAGCAAACTAAAAACAATCTGTACAAAACAAGTACTATACTTCTCGAATGGGGCGAGTTATTATCATTATCTCATTTCAGATCAGAAGAGAAAATAACCATCCAACAGATCTAGACCCTGTATTCAAATTTCTCAATAAAATTTGTTCTATTTTAGGCCTGTACATCTGGGAGAATCAATCCCTCCCTTCCCCGAAATTTCTTATGCATTTTTGCACAGGGACAATCGTTGCACGTCGTCAAACATTTCTTAGGGGTCAAGAAATCTCAATCCTGGTACTCAAGCATCTTTGCAATAGGGCTGGGAATCGATTATGATTTTAATATCGATTATCGGCAAATAATCGGTGACGTGCACCGACCGATAATCGATTAATAATCGGTAGAATTTTCATTTCTTTTTTAATGTGAATATGTTTTGTTTGTGTATAATAAGTTTGTTTTTCTTTGCAGTAAATTATATTTCAATACAAAATTATAGTTGTTTGTTCATCAATATGTAAAAGGAATTTCGGCATCACATGCGTGTAAAAATTTGATCGCGCGTAAAATATTGTCATTGTCACTTCAAGGTTAAAAATCATATCGACCAGCTAGTAAAGTAGGCCTATGTGTACAGTATTTTTGATTTACTGCATCCATTTAAATTGTTGATCATTGAATATTGATCGGGGACAACCCCAGATATATAAATTAGCGAAATTTACCCCTATTTATTTCAATCTGTTTAAATTCTAAACCACATTCGAGTATCGTAAACACAGTACATTTGAAAATGAAAGTAGCATATCCTCCGAGCAGATGGCGCTCTACACTGTTGTTATTTATAGGCCTATAGTTGTTATTGTGTCGCATTAAAAGTCGATAGCGGTATTATTTGGTAGGTTTTGTGATAGTATTGTTCATTCCATCTTGTAAACAGTTGTTTGAAAAATTGATTGGATATAATTTATTGAATCATGATAATCGATTATGGAATTTAAGATCGATAATCGTAATCGGCAGGTAAGTAATCGACGATTAATCGGAATTTCGATAAATTTTGCCAGCCCTACTTTGCAAGTTTATATACAGGCAAATATGCGAATGTAATCCATTTAAATGTCTAAAACTGTCCAATTTAGTAATATATTTCTTTGCAATGAGTAAATTTTAAAATTAATTAATTTTAGCCTTTAAATTACCCCTTATTTTTCGACAATCTATACATGTGTGTTTGAGTAAATGTGAAATTTTTAAATTTCCAGTAATTTTCCGATGTCTATTAAAGGATTTTTCGCATTTGATCTAACTGAAATTGCGACTGAGCGATTGCATTTCTTGAAAAAATTTTGACGCAACCATGAGTGGTGTAGGGGGGTAATGATGGTATAACTACAAAAACATCCATTTTTCAAATAAATCGAGGTTTTGTGAATTCGAGGTATGTAAATGAGTTTAAAACCCCCGCACCCACTGAGGTGCGGAAAATCCCAAGTTTTTGGTGAATAGTTTTTCTGACTCTCCCCTAGCCATATCTTTCCAAATACCTATCAGAGACTAGAGAAATAGAGTTAACAAGTTTCGGATTACAAACAGTTATGTTCGAGTGGCATCAGCAAGCTTACCAGAGTCATGGCCCTCAACATCACCAGGTACAAGTAAACTGCCACATTCTTCAGCAGAAGAATTAAGATCTGCCCCAGTTAATATAGATATGACACGATTCGCCTATTGTTGGCTGCTCTCATCATGGAATTGTTAGTGTCTATTAGCGCTCGTAGCAAGAACTCGCCTTCAGAGGTAAATGTTAGTTACTACCAGACCACTATAACAACAGACTATACCAGACATAATTGTAGCCCCTATATAGATAGGTACTACATGCTGGCATCACATATTTCTCATTGGTGAGGTTCAACGAGAAGTTCACGGACATGTACTGTGGTCCGATTGAGGGAATATAATCTGGGGTGACATGGTCAGAGGAGAAATTGATGGGAAAAGTAGGTTTGAAGTTGGCCGGGAGTCTGCAAAAATCCAGTGAATGGGTGGGGCATGAAAGATGATGGGAAAGGAGAAAGACGTGAACACCATGGGAGGGAGTGACAGAGAGATAGTGTGGAGTACACTGGAAAGAAGGATAAGTGTGCGGGTAAGGAAGACATAGAGTTTTAGGGTGGTGAGGGCATAGGGTGGGAGAGATTGATCAGTGGCTGGGTGAGCAATACAGCCATAGAATGTGTGGGTGGTTGTAAAGGGTGTGGTGGCACTGAGATAGTGTGAAATGGGTGGGAGAGGTGGATTAGAGTAGGTACAAGGTAAGAAAAAGGGAAAATATATAAGGATAGCAGATAGTTGACTGAATGAGGGGTGGGAGTCAAAGGAATGATAGGAGGAAGGCATTAGAGAGTGAGATTAGATCGAATAAAGGAGTGAAGAGGAGAGTTAGATTCTTAAAGAATTGGGGGAGGGGGGGCGGAGTGGAAAAGGGGCTTTCTCTTAAATTGAGAGGTACTCATTGTACCTCCGTGCAATGCTTCGAATTACAGTACTCCGAAGACTTATTATGGACTTGTTACATATTTAATACATGGGCAGAGGAGAAAATTTATATTGGGTTTTCAACAAAAATCATAAACAGTCTCAATGGTCTAATAAAAATGAGAAATAAAACTGTAGAGAATTACTTCCCTTTATATAAAACGTATATACAAAGTTATCATTTATAATACATTATAACAGCTATACTATATAAACTATAGCTACTACCAGGCCTACTATATCTACTACCATGCCTACTAGAGCTAATCCCAGATCCACTATGGCTACTACCAGGCCTACTATAGCTACTACCAGGCCTACTATAGCTACTACCATGCCTTCTATAGCTACTGTAGGGCTTACTATATCTACTACCATGCCTACTATTGCTTCTACCATGCCTACTATAGCCAATACCAGGTTTACTATAGCTACTTCTAGGTCTACTATAGCTACTACCATGTCTACTATAGCTAATATCAAAGTTTTTTTCTCTCCAAAGTTTCAATAGCCAAGTCGCCATTTCAAATTGCGCGCGCATCAAAAAAATCCGACGTTACTGGGTCATAAAATGAAAGTACAAGATGATAGTTCGTTTGTTTCCATCACGTGACCGTATAACATCGGAATTTTTAATGCGCACGCAATTTGAAATGGCGACATAGTGATTGAAATTCTTGAAAACTTAGACGCAGCCATAGGCGTAGCATGAGTGGTGTAGGGAGATAATGATGGTATGATTGAACTACAAAAACATGAGAACTCTTGATAACGATGCCTGTATGAGCAGGAAAATATGGTACCAAATTGTCCCTAGGGTTACACATTCATTGGTATGGATTTGGTGGTTTGGCTTTAGAGTCTTTAATTTAAAACTTGTTTTCTGTCAATGATGATTGTTCCCCTCCTAGTTGTATCATTATTTATTGTGGGGAAAATTATCTTGGCAACATACCCTTGTTAACTTTAATTGACCAACTCCTTGGTCTGCTTCACTCTAGATTCCCTTCTTCTATGTTGTTTTGGTCACAAATTTTGCCAATGTTGAATTAGCGCTACTCTCTGAATTGAGGGTAATGGATCGAGCGAGGAAAAGAATTAATAGTCTTGCTGATACAGCATTTTGTAGAGCTGATGGGAAATATATCGCATAATAAGCTGTTCCTGTCTGATGAGGTTCACTTGTCACCTGCAGGAAACTTTATTTTTTAGCCACACTGCAAGGTGTATTGGAGTAAAATTTTCTTGCTTAAAACTTAATTTATTGTTATTTTATATCCAGATTTTAAGTATTGTTTTTCACCACTCAAGATTATATTATTAATATTTACTTTTGTACCCTCTAAGGTTTTTGTTGATTGATTTTTATTTATTTATTTAGGAAGCTATTTTTGTGTTTTAATATGTTCATTTAAGTGTACTTAATTTAACGTATCCTTTGTTTGTATGCTATTATATTACCGTTATTAGCATCAGAAGAGTGTCAAATAGTCATTTATGTTTTCTAAATAATGATTTTGGATTATTTGATATCAAATTGAGAGCGGTGCTTTTTGTGCACCAATATGTCCATGAACTATCTTTTCTATTTGCTTTTTTATATTTGAGGGCGGTGCTTTGTGCGCCAGTATGGCATTTTGTATTTGTGGCCCTTGGTTAATGTGTAAATGTACAGAATACCAGGGTCAAATTGATCGTGTTATCACTGGTCTCTGCTTGTCAGCCATGTCAAGACTCTGCCAAACCAAAGTTGATAACTATTTTATAAATGAATGAAAATAAATATATGATGATTGTAAATGTGTTGTCTTTCTCAAAATAATAAGTGATGATGTTAAGAAACACAATAGTTGATAAGGTTTGCTGGTATTCATATTTTAAGAATGGAAAAATTGAAAAATAACCTAAAACATAATTTCTTTAGATAACACATACTCTAAAACCTGTTTCTCCATTTAGTCATCCCCATCTCATCCATCCATCGATATTTACTCTTATGTCCAAATTAAATATATTATATATATTATATGGGCGTATATAACTCATATAGTTCAGCCACCATATTTGGATATTGGTGTTAATTTTACTTCCTCGTCCAGACCAGGAACATTAAATGTTAGATTTAAATAATAATTTAATTCAAGTCCAATCAGTATGCAGATTGTTACATCATGGATAGAAGCATAAATATATTCATTCTTTTGTATCTGATTATCATCAACGTTTTGAGTCCTGTTAGAGGTAAGAAAATATTTCCTTTCTATAGAATTTATTTCAATTGTTCAAAATATCATGAGCACGTATTCTAGTATCACAGGAAAAAAGATTGGTCTTAAAACTGCTGCAAAGTTCATTGTGTTTTCATTGCATCGAATTCTTACCAGGATGCCTCCCGCTACTTTATCGGGTTTCAAAAAATGTGCACCATACTTTTATAAAATATGACCACAATCATTATATCTTAGCGCGGAAGGGTAATTCATATCGATATTTAAGGTCAGGGAACATTTATTACAAAATTAATACTGCAATGTTAATGCAGCATGATCTCCACAGTGTGTGATATCCTGACATTCCTCGGGGATTCATTTTATGACGTATTATATGTAATATTTTTTACCAAAGATCTCCTACTTGAAATGTCACTATGACACTTTATATAAACATCAAATAAATCATGATACAACAAAATAGTAAAATGATTTATGATTAATTCAATTATAATTAATAAAAACAAATTCAAAAGTATATTTATAACCACTGCAAGGGAGTTGCTGTGGATCAGGGAGTTAGATACTTGCTCCAGAGTTCAATCCTAACAAAGGTCGAGATAAACTTTTAGGTTGTTCAACCCGGTTCCCCTTGTTAGTGATGCAGGTCTGTGGGACCTCTAAAAAATATTCTTATGCCACTTTCATTGCAAATTCCACTTATTGAATCCTGCATGGCCCGTCTTCATTAGTCCATTTTTGCAGAAGAGTAGGACGTAAAACTCCATTTATTTCATTTAATTTTATAACCATTACAGAACTTATATTGCTATTAATAATGCCATAATTGAAAGGCCTAAAAATGCCAAATGAAGTAATATATGGCCTCAGAAAGGACGACGTAGGTAGAATCCTCTTAGAATAAAATGTTTAACAGGACAGGATTCTTCTTACTTCTTACATCATCTTAGAGTGATACGACATTACATCCCATTATAATATGGACTAGGAAGGTCATTTACATTATATCAAAATGTATTAAAGTAATTAACATTATCAAACACATTCATTTTATCAGAAAACAACATAATTATATTTATAAGAAAACAACATATATTAAGAAGGCATTGCACCCAACATAATAAGTAATTAGCTTAATCAAACACAGTTCTTGGTTTGTAAAGATTATATTCAATTTATGTTTGATTGTTGTAGTTCAATTCGTGTTTAATTCGAATATAAACCTGGTGATAATCTCAACAAACTAGGAATGAATGTGTACTTATAAAACTATGTTATCATATTTATAAAATATCGAATAATCTAACGCCTGTATACAATATGTCTAACAAATAGCATATGGTTTTTATCTTTTCAACATAAAATACCATCTTGTTTTGATTGAACTAACTAAAAATTTCTATTTCATCAAATTGTGCAGCTGTAACAGCTGAATATAGAATATTTAAATTAATATATTTATCCAACCAATATTTGCCTTTGTTTATAAATTCTCACCTAAATCTGAAAGTTTGAGAGTGCGACAATGCAAATCACCACTTCAATTTCCTGAAAGCAGATTTATTACTGCTGCAGAGATAATCTAGATTTTAGTATCCCCAACTCCGTATTATCTTCACTCTATATTTCTCTGTTTAAGTCATGTTGATATCTGTCTTCATTGGTTTGCAATAATTTCAGTCAAATCAGATGAAAACTGTAGTCTCTATCACGCTCACAGGCCAATTGTGGACGGACGGACGGACAACAAAGTGCAATAATTACCCATAAAACAATTAATACTAGCAATGCCCTCTGGTGGAATGTAAATCTTGCTTATTGAAGCAGACGACAGAGCAATACAATACATTTTGAAAAAGGTAGATAAATTGTGTAAAAATGAAAATGGAACTGCAGGAAATATATCAGATTTGTAACTAACACACTGAACAATAATTTAACAGACAAATAATTTACAAAGAATAATTTTAGTCTTCTGCCTTAAGTGGGGATCTACAAGATTTTACCACAAATATTTAACACCGGATCATTCTTGCACTAGGAATGCCAAGCTCAAAATATCAGGAGCTATTCTCTGTTCCGATCTGTCAATTGCAATATTATTTTCCCATAAGTAAATATACTTGACTTCACATTGATTGAAATTGAAATCGATAATACATCACCTAATATCCTAGTAAGGAGCCAGATGCCATATAAACTAAGACCTATAACCAATCATTGTGGCTTGAGTTCGTTAGACATGATAGGCGTAGTAATTTTAAACCCTAGAGCTTTTTCGATTTCAATTTAAGGAATATTTCTTTTTAGGCTACTCACTTTTATATTTCGATCCTATTCAAAAGGCGAATCCTGTAGGAATGTAAAGGCTACGTTTGATTAAGGCACTATCTTAACACTGCACTTGACATGATGATAGGCTGAGTTCCAATTGACTAGTCATTAGAGTACTGAATATGCATGAATAACATTGCTTTTACTGTTTGTTTGTTGTTTTTATTTGTCGTTTAAATCCAGTTATGAATGAACACATAACTTTTATTATATGAACATTATATATATATATTGAATATAGATTAAATAACAACTTATTCTCTCGATAATAGATTAAAATTGTTTCATTTCACCAAGAATTGATGACAACCATAGTTACTTATATAAATATTCAATAATCAGTGGTCTTTATATCTGTCTAACGAATTTCATTTTCATACTCCATTCACAATACTATCAATGAAAAGTAAATCCTAGTACACTTCCAATAAAAAGGAACTAGATTTGTATATAAATCTAAATTTTATATTACTTATTATATTATAATTGGTGTTGTTTTATCTTTATTGTTTGTATATAATTTTACGAATTAAAAGATGGGGTGTTTGATATTGGGGAAATCATAAAATATTTGCTCATTTAAGGTGAACACAATGTTGCTGCAGGAAAAACAACCAACCAAAGCTCTGATTATATTTATTACAATTCATCGTTAGCTGTAGATGGTAACACTGACAGTAATTTTAATAAAAGAACTTGTTCTCATACCCACAACTATGATACCAATTGGTGGTGTGTTGATTTAGAGAGAGATGTAGATTTTCAAAACATAAAAATATACAACAGAAATGCACGTGAGTTTTTACTTTCTTTACAGACCATTCATAAGATCTAGTTTATAGTTTTAAACCAATGACCGCGATTTGTAAACACAAAGCATGATATTTCTATATCCAGCCCAAACAAAATAAAAAATAAACGAGTCATAATGAATATTTATAATTATGAAGTTGAGAATGTACAAAAAAATGTTGTAGCGGTAGCCTTTTCCAGTTGTTAAAGGTCATCGACAAACCCTTCTACTTAGATTTCCTTTTCAAATGTTATAATAAAATACTGGTTGAATATTAAATACTTAAGGTGAATATTGATTAAATTCCTATAGAGTCACTGGTTTATGTCTCAAACACAAGATAATATCAATTGCTATCTATTCAAATGAAATATGAAAATAAAGAAGTAACGCTTTATTTCTTCAAGTAACTGTATTGGATAATCGAAACAATATCTTATCACCCTCAAGCTTAACTTTGTGATTTATAGACCAAGACTGATTACAAAGTTTTGAGATAAATTCTAATGGAAGATGCATAATTATATTTATATTTAAAGATCAAGAAAGATTACAAGGTTTTGAGATAAGAGTAAGTTCTAATGGTAAATGTAATTATAATGGATATCAACAATCTACAGTTTGTTATAAAGATACTAGTACAACATTACAAGATATCTACAATATAAATAGTTGTAATCAATCACCAGTACAGTTTAATGGTAGATATGTATATATTAGTGTAGAAAATCCCAATGGAGGAGACAAATTCCTTACACTCTGTGAAGTAGAAATATTTGAGAGTAAGTTTTTTTTTTATAAATCTATAGTAATATAACAAAAAACATTATTATGGATAAACTACTTCTCTTTAATTTAAGCAACGTTATTCCTTTTCCATATCAATAGTGCTTGATAAAGTTCCCTGTAGGTAAATTGAAACGTTGCTTAGATTAAAGAGAATTGGCATATCGATAATAGTGTTAGTTGTTATATGATGTTCTATATCTAATTTACTTCTAAATGTCATTCAAAGATTACATCTCTAGATTTATATTACTGAAAATATCAACGTTATAAATATTGACAGATTTTACTTATGATAGACACAGTTGTATTTCTGAAATCGACAGACAGGTTAACTGAGATATATCAAACTAGCTGATGTAGTTCAAGTTGACATGATTTGTTGTGAAAGAAATTGCTAATACACCCACGTGTCATGGATATGAGTAGTTCGTCAATTTACATTTCCTAGTCAAACGATCTTAACCTCTAATCTCCTTACCCATAATCCCCGTTTTTTTTGTAAATGATTAGTCTTCTAAATATATATTGCTAGCTTATTAATATTCCTTTACACTACGTTTGCAATAACAAAAATGATAACATGATATTTTAGAGCATGAAGAATCAACCGACAGTGATGTAGCATGTGGAAGTAATTGTAAAGATGGCTGTGATTCTAATGGTATCTGTAACAATTGTATTACTGGTTATTATGGTGATAAATGTGATAAACCATGTCCTACCAATTGTAATGGTGGCTGTCGACAAGGTGACGGTTATTGTATCAATGGATGTAAACCAGGATACCGAGGTAATACTTGTAACACACAATGTGAAAGAAACTGTAATCAATGTCAACAAACTGATGGTTTATGTACAGAATGTAAATCAGAATATTGGGGTTATCAATGTTGGCAGTCCTGTAGAAACTGTAATAACGGATGTCAGAGTAATGGTAACTGTATTGGTGGATGTAAACCTGGTTACTGGAGTGATACTTGTAACACACAATGTGAAAGAAACTGTAATCAATGTCAACAAACTGATGGTTTATGTACAGAATGTAAATCAGAATATTGGAGTTATCAATGTAGGAAGTCCTGTAGAAACTGTAATAACGGATGTCAGAAGAGTAATGGTAACTGTATTGGTGGATGTAAAAATGGTTACTGGGGTCTGAAATGTAATAACAACTGTAATAAATGTTACCAGGGATGTCAACAGGATAACGGATATTGTAATAGTGGTGGATGTATTTCTGGTTATTATGGTGATAAATGTGATGAACAGTGTCCTACCAATTGTAATGGTGAGTGTACCCAGAATAATGGTGATTGTGAAGAATGTAAAGAAGGTTATTGGGATATCAAATGTAAGAAACAATGTCCTACAAATTGTAGACAATCTAAATGTGATAAGACCAATGGATATTGTAGTGAATGTAAGAATTATTACTGGGGAGATAAATGTGAAAAGCAATGTTCAGCTAGCTGTAAAGATCATAGTTATACTACTTGTTATAAAACTAATGGTAAATGTAACTCTAGTTGTAAAGATACTTGGTATGGTGATACATGTAATAATAAATGTAGTTCTAATTGTACACAGAGTCAATGTTCTCTATCACAATCTGGACTTACTTGTACAATTGGTTGTATAGATGGTTATAAAGGTAGTTACTGCCAGGATACCTGTCTAGATAACTGTATTAGTTGTAATAGATATAATAATCAATGTACAAGTTGTAAGACAGGATGGTATGGTAGTCAATGTCAAACTAAGTGTAATGCTAATTGTATCCATGGATGTGGTCAAGATACAGGAAGATGCACACACTGTAAAGATAGATATTATGGAAACAAATGTACCGAGAAATGTCCAATCAGTTGTCTTGGTAATTGTCATCAGGATTTTGGACATTGTGAATCATGTAAATCAGGAACATTTGGTAATTATTGTAGTGAAACGTGTAATACGGGATGTTTACCGGCTAAAGATCAATCAACT
>CM060200.1:5013017-5042162 GCA_030562195.1 Nipponacmea schrenckii
TAATTCACTATAACTATAATCATACATAAAGAATGGCAACTTACAAAAGAGTTGATGATTTCTGGTCTAGAAATACGTAATTGTAAAATAGTTTGAACAATGCTAACATCTTGTTCTATAGTTAATCTTTCTAAGATAGCAGCTAAAACACACAGCAGTCCACTTTTATTAACACCATTCCTGAAATGAAGTTCCTACGGTTATACAGTAAACAAAGTTACTCTTATCTCAGAAATCAAAGAATATCTGATGTATGGACATGGTCGACTGTTTATTCTTATCTCGGTTAATAAAAGATCTGTATAGTACCAACATCCTCACGGAATTATTATCATCAACATTACTGGTTTGGACATGGTGGACTTTCATTTGTAGGCTATAAGTTGACTGTTACACAACGAAGCATGTAAGAAGCACGTTTTAGCATATAGTTCTAGAATTGAGTTACTTGACTATACCAAAATAGCAAAGGCATACGACAATGGGATATTTATTATGATTCAATTATAATGAAAAATTATTTTCCTTGATTTAAAATGAACAGAAGAGTCAAAGGGTAAAAAAAGAAAGAATTGTAGTGACCTTTCTTCAATATCAGCCAATACACTTTATTTTGCAGCATAAAATCAAGGTTTCACAAATACCGAATTTTTCAAGAATACCCGATAACGTCAACGTATTACCCTGGCCACCTTCTCCTCCATTGGACATCTCTGGGATCATTTTGATCGTCAGTTGAGACAACAAGCCGTTTGTTTTGTTGTTTGGTAAAGCGATGTTGGTTTATGGTGTTTTAAGAGATACCCTCGGTAAAAACTGGCTTTTGTCCGATAATTGAGTTATATTATGGGAAGAAAACTATGATACTTACAAACAACTGACTACCAGTGGACCACTATCATTTATACTAGAAATCTCTTCTAATAAGGTGAATATTGACATTGAACTATCAGGTATTTTATTCTGATCTTTCCAGAAATGACACTGATATACTTTCACTGTTCTGGTAATATTATCCTGAAATATATTTAGAAATATAATGATGTTGGTATATAAATTATGATTATTTTATGTATATAGTTAACATATACAACGTGAACGTACTGTGTGTGGTTTCATTAGTTAAATATTGTCATTGTCATTTTCAACATTCAAATTGATTCGAAAGTACATTTTAATCCAAAACAAATGAAATGCAGTTAAGTTTTACTTTCCATACTAGTGAGTGATTATGATGATGGGGTACCAGCATACTTCGTGCAGAAAGGAAATCAATGTCAGGACAATTCTGTCTTCTCTATTTCCAAATATATGAGACAACTATGTATCATTTTGGGTCAGTCGTATTTTGAAGCAAAATGACAATTCAATTTTCCTCAAGATAAAATCCAACATGTACTCGGTTGATATCTGCGTTTGGTTTGATTTACACATCTACGTTAACCCCAATAAATCTATATTAGTATCAGAATACTCACTGTTTCTTTTGATATTTCACAGGAAATAACATCATAATAGTCATTAATATTGCCATCTTCTTTTCCTCGTTTTATTGTCATTTCACCATACTTTATTTGTGTTTTAGGTAAATATTCACCAACACTCTATAGGAATAAAGATAATTTATTAATACTAAACAAGGAAAGAATATGTAGGCTGAAGTCATGCTCATTTATGATTTAACTTTTTAGACTTGATTAGTGTTAATAAAAAAAACCCTCTTAAATACAAAGTTACTTCCCCTTTGTTAACCATTTTTTTTAAACACAGATTTATATCGCCTTTTATTAAAGATAAATAAACGTCTTGTTCAATAATTAACGTCAATAAATTGTGATTCGTTTGAAATAATTACTTTTTCCTTATTATCATCTAAAGATATAACCACTTTAGTTTCTGAGTTTAAAACCATTAACCAGAAATCTTCCACAGTATTTGGTAGAGGTGTTTGAGTAGCGATATATCCTCTTTTCTTCTTGTAGCTCTAAAATGAATGAAAACAGAATAATGAAATTAAAGAAGACGTTATCATTTTCAGAAAAGAACCTGTAATAAATGCAAATGAGATCTGGAAGTAAAAGCTTAGAGAGATAATGACCATGTATTTAATGTTCTTTTAAACTCTGTACATAGTAATAGAGTATAATAATAGTTGAAATATAATCAAGAAATTGAACATAATCTAAATACAATCCCTGACTAAAATCATTAGCTAAATGCATGACGATTGTTGATCATAATGTTGTTTAAAGAAAATGTTAATTACCGGAAGATAAACTGCGTTAATATAATCAGAGGAATTCTCATAGGCTGATCTCATTATCATCAATCTAGCAGAATTAGCTGAAATATAAACACAGATATTTCACTATGTTCATGCTTAAGGAGATGACTTGTTAAAAATATAATTAATTATACTCTCGTACAAAACATTTGGGCAATATGGACATCCATTCGTAGACACTAGATTGGTGGTTTTTAACACAGCCACCAGATTCTGGAAAAAAAAAAAAATCTTAAGGCCTATAGTTAAAGTGTATTAATATTAGAAAGGTACCTAAGGCGTCATCTTGTTTGATTGGTCAGACTTATTCCTGCAGTATTTTATACAATATGTATGACCAATCAAATAAAAGCAATTTGGACAACTGCGGAGAATGACGTCATCGTTGTTGACATCCGTGGCACTTTCTTGTATTTGGAGTAAGAATTAAAATATTTCGATAAAATACGACATGTTATACTGTTGTTATCTTGTAAAAGTTTATTTTTTTGTTTAAGACATATTCAACAATACTGTTTGAATGTCAAAGCATGTGGAAAAAATTATGAAGAAAAAACGAGAAACATCGCCGAGGATCAGTAAGTAATGTAAGAAAAAGATGGCGCCTTAGGTACCTTTCTAATCTTAATACACTATAACTATATACGATTTTTTTTACCAGAATCTGGTGCCTGTGGTTTTTAATTATCATTCCATCGAAAACAGTAAAATGATTATTTTGCTCAAGTCAAATTTTCATTTCTGCAAAAATTTTATTGCAAAGATTGTCTTTCAACTTAAAATCGGAGCCAAAAAATAATCTAGTCAGCTTAATTTTTTTATTTTAAAAAATACAATGAAACAGTTACTATAGTCAACATTTCTGAAATGAATTTATACATACCAGCTAAGACATGTTCATCTCTATTTTTATTTTTATTTTCTGGTTTTAGAGCTTCTGAGTAACCATCTTTATCTATTTTACAACTTATTTTATTCATCAACTAGATACAAAATAGAGTATGAATCTGCTACTACATCTGGTTATATTTTATGATCGAATTCTGTGAAGCTGGCAAATTCCTAGCACTTGCTATTCAGATTTTAGATTGAATTGAGATAAAACCTGCGTTTAGATATACGCATAGAACAGACATAACAGAATAAGCAACTATCATTTGACAAGAGCAGATAATTCACTTTCAATTTGAAGATTAACGAACGAAAACATAACATTATAAAAATAATAAGAAAACCTTACCTGATATTTGAGTTGTAACTGTGATATATTATTATGTGTATCTTGTTGTAGAAGTTGATTATATACTTGAGGATAATTTGTTACGGATGTTGTTGTACCATCAGCTATATACCAAACTGTTAGAGCATCGTGAAGGAAGATATACTGGGTCTGTTTTTGGAAAAAGAATCATTATATCAAATATGATAGTCTTATATGCATAGTCCAGCAATGCTCACGATTTTGCCGTTTCAATTTTCCTCATAAATATCCGACTGCTTATTCAATTTCGCATAGTTACTGCCTTGAAGTCATTATCTTAAAATGTAATATTTTCTCATTAGTGTGTCTTTGGTTTGTGATCCTAGCCAAATACTTCAAAATCACTTTCAAACATCACCCTATTTTTACATTAAAATTTCAGATCTTACCACAGTCTGAACCATGTTAACCCTTTCTTGTCTCATCTGTGATACACAAGAAAAAATATCTACAGAATTTTCAGTCTGAGCTTGTTGTATCAGATAATCTAACGCTAAAAATGTTCCAGTTCTACCAATACCGGCACTGAAAAATCAGAAAACCTCGAATAGTCAGAACAACTAATGAGAAGACATGATTCTGTTGCTATAAGAATATTAATAAGTATTAGACTTTATATTGTAAAATCGTTATAGGCTACCAAATTCTGGATTCCTTTAAATGGAACCAGAACATAAATAATATTTATTTTGCTTTTACTTATTACAATAACAATCCGACTAGCATCCGCTATTAAAGAATAAGTCAACAAAGCACAGTGTGAGATCATCGAAAAACCAATTAAATCTAACCGTAGATTTTGCACTCCAATACACGTAGGTTTGTGCCTCTATTGTAAGTTTGATAGCTGGATCTACACAAACACTTGATGCGCTTAAGTTTATCTACTAGTATTCGTCTTCATATAACTAATATTCGTTTTTTGGAAGGCCTATATTAATGTATAATTTTAACAATAAAAAATTTTAACAATGAAATTTACTTACCTACAATGAACTATCATAGGACCAGAACGTTTTGATGGCGACTTGTTGACTTTATTACGGAATTCAACCAATGAAGCAATATCAGATGGTACATCTTTATCAGGCCATGATGTATAGTGGTATTGTCGAAATATTCTTGAAATTGAGTTCTTGTACAAAAAAAAAAAAACAAAAAAAAACACAAAAGATATCAAAATACATGCACTGTCTAAATATTCTTGAAACGTTATGATATCCAGAACATACATACAAAATCTATGTTTATCATCACTCATAAAAAAAATGTCAATTTCTGAATGGGACATTTGCCTTGTATTGTTTGATGTAGTTTACGCCTAGATTTCTGAAATTTGAGAGCAAGTGCGTTTTCAACGATTGCTATAAATAAAACTATTGAAAGCTGCTTTTATGGGATGATCGTATCAATCTCTGAATATAGTCGTCCTGAGAGCACATCCGACTGAAAAATAATGCTTACAGCCAGATGCTCGTTTAACTTAAAATTGATTATAATATTGTTAGTAAATTCCTTATTCTCATTTTTCCTACTGCTCTAATATTACAGCTGAATGACAGAATATTATACCTTAGTTATTTGTAGATGTCTTATCGTATAATGTGCATACACCTCTTCTTTTATCAATGACATGGTAATTATACCAAATTGTTGTGTTTTACCAATATCTGGCCAATACTGCTTACATTTCTCCTGAAATAATATATAGAGCATTTTAATTTTTTTTTTCGCTTGGATCCCTTCTTCTATCTAAATCTAAGAATTTCATACTTAACATCCGCATCTCCCCCACATTTTAAGAGAAGTCGTATAGTCCATGGGCATTATTTTGACTATATTTTTTATTGTCGATGACGTCATGATGTCGAAAATATATCCTGAAGGTAAAGCAATTTCACTCATTCGTTCTATCTGCGAGAGGGTAAAATGTTGGATATAATTTTGTAAACGACTAGAGGATATGGGCAATTTACGTTATATACTGTAATATTCTGAACACAGTAATTTAGATTTTTGAGATAGAAAATGGAGACAAGAAAGTTCGTTTTATACATACAATGGTGTTTTCGAACAAATTTGTCAACATCACTATTTTACTAGTATCAACATCCCATATCATTCGTATAAATTCTTCCATATTAACTTCAATGGGTCCTGAAAGATGAAGCTAATCATGTCTTCGAGGACGAAAATAATTTTTACACGTGTGATTATTCAATGATTTTTTATTTCAAAACTTTTGTTTGATACTTCAATCCACATCTTGTTGATAATTTTGCCGTATATGGGCCACCGTATTGTCCAAATAAATTTTCTTTCTGTTTTTGCCAAATATTTTCTTCCTTGATCAGAAACAAATTTACTCGATATTCATAATTGCATCATAACCATGTCAGTTTCAATTTCAACAGAATTTTCTTTAAATAAAATTTATAGGACATTTTACCTTGGGATGCGATATACTTTGAAGTCTGATCATATTTCTACAATATAAATATATTCAAATATTAATACATGTGTAGCAGGTAAAATTTATGTTTAAATTCTCTTCACTACTCTAGTAAACCTTACAACACACGATAAAGATGTCCAGATGTAGACAATAGGACAGTGTTTTAAAATATTAAGTATTAATCCTAGGATTATATATCAAAATTAATTATGAGTATCAAATCAATCAAGAAAAATTGGCTCATATGGAATGACAGATCAAAACAGAAGAGAAATACCCAAAAGTTCGAGACCGCTTATTAATTAATCAATCCCTTCCCGAAATAAGACTTTGATATAATAATTAGGATCAGTTAAAACTGATACTTACTTATAATAATATATCAGATATTGATTCTTATGTAACATAGGTGTATCTCCTTTCCTATTTTCTATATATCTTAATGATTTAAGCAATTATTTGGAAGAAAATAATTCGAACGGTCTCGAAATCATACAAAATGAATTAGAACTTCGCCTTGGTATCTTTCTGAAACTCTTTAGTATTCTTTATGCAGACGATACCTGCTTATTATCTGAAAATTCCAAAGATTTACAATCCCAACTTGATTTATTCTCTGACTACTGTAATCAATGGCGTTTAAATGTAAATATAGAGAAAACAAAAGTTCTTATATTTGGGCAAAAGAGACAACTACAAAATCTACGATTTCACTACAACAACCACGATCTAGAAATAGTAAATGAATTTAAATATCTCGGTTTGATTTTCGCCAAAACAGGTAGCTTCTTAAAAGCGCGGAAAGATTTGCGTGATAGAGCGACGAAGGCGATGTATGCTGTTCTTAAAAAATGTAGATACAATAATTTACCAATAGACTGTCAACTCAAACTTTTTGATAGTATTGTTAAACCAACTTTAATTTACGCATGTGAAATCTGGGGCTTCGAAAATTTAAATATTATAGAACAAATCCATCTAAAATTTTGTAAATATATTCTACATATCAAGGACTCAACCCCAAATTACATGGTATACGGCGAGCTTGGTAGACATCCGTTAAATATTGAAATAAAGGTACGAATGATAACATTTTGGGCTCGATTAATAACAAGTGAAGACACAAAATTAAGCTCTATTATATATAAATTATTACTACATCGATTAAACTTCAGCTCAATACAAAACAAATGGCTAAATCACATAAAAAGTATCCTTGATGATTGTGGACTAAGTTATATCTGGATAGACCATCAGTTCCCTAATATTTCATGGCTAAAAAAAAAAAATTAAAAATATATTAATAGACCAATTCTCCCAAACCTGGCACAGTGATTTACATAACTCCCCAAAAGCACTCAATTACAGACTATTCAAACATAAACTCGAACTTGAGATATACTTACTAAAACTAAACGAAAGAAACAAAATAATACTCTGTAAATTCGGAACTTCAAATTCACCCTTACCAATAGAAACTGGTAGATGGCTAAAAATCAACCGACAAGATAGAATATGCCCATTATGCGATAGAAAAGAAATTGGAGATGAATATCATTATATTTTCACTTGCTCTCATTTTGACAATATACGATTCCAATATCTCCCGAATACTTATAAACAATATAACAATACCATAGCTTTCTCAAATATATTTAATTTCAAACAATGCAGCAAACTTAATAAACTATGTCAATTTATATTCAAAATACTTCAAAACTTTCAATCACCAATATCATTTTAATGTATTAAATGTAAATTAATGTATATCTGAATTTCTGAGAATTATTACTGATCTCTATCGATTATTGTATATATGAATTGTATATATTACTCACTCTATTGTATCTTGTATTGTATTCAATTGAATTTCTTTTAACAGCTAACTTTGCTGTAAAGAATAAAGTTCTGTTCTGTTCTGTTCTGTTCTGATATAATCGGAATTAGTATCTTTATTAGTTAGAACTATAACTTACAGTAATATAACAGGCGTTGATATAATCTGAATTAGTATCATTATTAGTTAGAACTATAACTTACAGTAATATAACAGGCGTTGATATAATCTGAATTAGTATCATTATTAGTTAGAACTATAACTTACTGTAATATAACAGATATTGATATAATCTGAATTAGTACCTTCATTAGTTAAAACTATAACTTACTGTAATATAACAGATATTGATATAATCTGAATTAGTATCTTTATTAGTTAGAACTATAACTTACAGTAATATAACAGATATTGATATAATCTGAATTAGTACCTTCATTAGTTAAAACTATAACTTACAGTAATATAACAGATATTGATATAATCTGAATTAGTATCATTATTAGTTAGAACTATAACTTACTGTAATATAACAGATATTGATATAATCTGAATTAGTATCTTTATTAGTTAGAACTATAACTCCTTATAGAGTAAAACTGATTCCTTTCGTCGTTCAAGCCTGGGAACGCGCAAGTTTACAGTAGTAATAAAGCCTAGCTCGAAAACCTGCAAAACTAATTAAGTATTCTGGAAGAAGAGAGATTAGGGTGGTTGAAAGGTAGGAAGGTACTAATCAACAGAAGGCACTGGCACAAGGTTTAAGTAGAGTTTACTATTGTGAAGGTTAATATGTTAAAATGAGAATACATACTACTTCTAACATAGACCTAAAATTCAGAAAAATTATCATAATATACTAATACAAATTTCTTTATCTCTTCCATTGCAAATTA
The DNA here is from genome assembly GCA_030562195.1 of Nipponacmea schrenckii. NCBI lineage: Eukaryota > Metazoa > Mollusca > Gastropoda > Lottiidae > Nipponacmea > Nipponacmea schrenckii. The sequence continues at coordinate 5,021,751 of CM060200.1, forward strand.
AATTATCAAATACTCATGAAAGTCAAAAAGTGCCACCCAAACTTTCTAAAAAAAACGTTTTAATGATCCTAAATTGCACTGAAAATAAAAGGTAGTTAATTTAATTAAATAATACACTGAAATTTAAAGCATGGAAATACATTGAAAAAAGTCTTTAATTTTTCCTTTCTTTGTTGTCTTTTGTTGAGATAAAAATTACAAGAGTGGGCGATATCTTAAATAATAAAAAAGGATATTTTCTTACCCTGAACAATATTCAAAAGGTTGATGAGAATCAAACATAAATACAAAACAATGACACATATATATCTGCTTCTATCCATGATTTAACATTCTGCTACTGACTAGACTGACATAATCTAATATGATATTTATGATGTTGCTGATATGGATGAGGAAGTAAAACACCAATTATGTTTTTCAAATCGAGGTAAATGCGTGATGACATCGGATATTAGTCAATATTAAATGTGGAATGCGTAGATATAATGGGAATGTGTTTGTGTAATCTAGAAATATTATTCCGTGGGTTTATTTTTCAAACATTATATCACAATTGGTTGTTGCAATTCAACTAAAACTAGGTATTAGCCACAGACATCTGATCGAAAATTTAAATCATGCAAATCGATGATATTACTTATGTAATACCCTGAAGAAAGTTCTTCCACGCATTGTTCATAAAAACGTTATATCCAATCGCCTGCTGAAAAATGCGACGATCAACATGTTGTCAAATTAACAACATCATTTGATTGAAGATCTTCAGTCCAATTATACCTTTCATTTCATTTAATATTACAGCTGGTTGGTTGGTGTTGAGAACCTAATGTTCAAATTATAGCATAATATAGACCGAACATGTAGTTTAATATATCTCACAATTATTCTGATGTTTCAACTAAAAATATCGAGCCATGATAAGACAATATTAATTAACAATAATGAAATTTTGCATACAGCCCTTATAAATTCTGGATAATAAAATTGGAATGAATAATCATTAGATAATAACTTAATTTAAAGTTGGTAACAGTTTATGTCCTGGTATAATATTTCCTTGTGTTTTGATTCAATGATGCTGAAGGCATTACGTATAAATTATAGTTGAATAATTAATTTAGATTTGATCAACTATTAGGTAGAGAAACAGAGAGTTGTGTTTTACTATAAAGGTAATTACAATATACGAGAAAATTCTTCCTTTTACCACTTCACACATAACATATTTCTACTTGTAATAACTTGATGTAAAATACGGAAATGGTCATAGAACAATACGGCATAGACAAGGTTATAAAATTATTTCCTTCTTTTAAGTAGATTAGTGTTCAGTTTTTGAAAACTGGATTGTCCTTGTCTGTAATTTCTATAACATTGTGCAGTGGTTCATGGTGATTTTTTTCTAAATTGAATCACAAAAAGTTTTGAAGCGAAAATTGCATTATGAAATCCAGAGGTGTTTATATTTTCAAAGACATCTCCTTCTTACTCTGCATTTAATCCACTATGTAATTCTTATGGAGTACAATGACTGATGTAATTCAAATCCCTGATCATTTATCTGATTCAAGTGGTGTCTCGGTATTATTATATAGTTTCTATTATCTGAAACTCAAACATTTAAAAAAATTAAATATGCAGTTGAAACAAAAATAAGTAGTGCTACTTTACTCTCGAATAATTATGTTGAAATGATGAAATACACATTATCATAAAAATTTTCGGGATTATCAAAATCATATTTGTCTTTCAAATCCAGAATTTTATATTAACCCTCATGCCTACAGTAACAGGGCTATCCACACGACCATGATAAGCCATATGACATTAAGCAACATTATTCAGAGACAAATCCACCGCCGTCCGATCTATGATATTATATAAATTTGGTTAAAAAAAATGTTTATACCCCATTTTAAATGTCATCTTACGCTATGACGTGAATACTTGTACTAGAATTTGGTTAAATTTAAGAAATCAGCCTATTAAAACATAACTCAGGTTCAGATTATGTGGTTACTTCCCTTTGCTCTTAAGGCAACACACTTTCTATAGCTGCTGTGACAACACCAAACCTTCATCAATGCCATGATTACGTTATTTCATAAAGAATAAATACAATTATTTTCATATACTGATAATTTTTTTTACCAAAATCAGACGACAAACAATTCGTATTGAAATGATTGCATCGAAGTTTGTGATATTTTAAGAAATTCTCTTTTCTGTCCCTTTTGAATTCTCCATTTGTCACTTCATTTTGGTCCAGATTTTGAAATCGGTTGTTTTTTTTCTTATAGACTCTGAGGTTTATAGGCGGAAGGATAATCTAAAATTTTCGTTTCGTAAATAGTCTCTTCCAATCGGACGGTCTTAACCGATAGTGATCCAACTTCAATTTGACTAAAATGATTTCATGTTCATAATATATTGAATAGTTGATGAGACAATAAGCATTGATTGGTCAGATTGTTATGCGAGATATTGAACAGTTTAATTGTGAAAAGTTCTAGAAGAATGAAATGTATGTGTTCACGTGGAAAGAGATCGCAAATTAATTACATGCATAAATCTTACAACTAGTAGTAAAATACTATCTTAAAGTTCTGCAATTATTCTTGTAATTTATGGTGTTTATCGGATTTACTACATATCAACTTTCAAACAATAACCACTAACAATATAAAAATATATAAAAATAATTTATTGCATTAAACAAATGGATGAAGCACAACTTACATACATTAAGATGTAGCTCTTTTCTTAATAATTTTAGAAAAATAGTTTACAAGATGGCGTTGATGGTAGCTAATTATAGAACATAGAAATGAAAGACAACATAATATAAAATAATAATTTGAAAGATGGAGAAAATGAATAAATACAATTTCAGTCAAATATTTTTAAGTCAAAATGTGTGCTTATATATACTAAAAGCACTACACTATTTTGAGGTTGTCATTCCAACTCTCTCATAAATTTTGAACAGTTAACTATATATGACGTAATTTTAATACTACCGTTTTGGACAAGGAAGATATTTAACAATATTTAATTTCAAATATTTAACAATATTCATAATCCAAATAAGGGTAATAATTATACGCGGGTGTGGTCTATGTCAAATTGAATTTGAAAATAAAATAATTCCAAGATTCCCCTGACAATATTATAGATAATATATATAGTTTACAGTCGTAATTCTAATACTAGCCTTTAAACAAGGAAAATATAAAATAATATACATCTAATTATTTATAACAAGGAACACAATGCTGACATCTAATTATTTTAGTTCAAAGTTTAACATTGTTATTTTCCATTGCATCATTGAAGTCATGTATGTATCTTATATGCTGATATAGCATTTCAACTTTTAAACACAATGTCTATAAACAAAAACATGCTAATGCTAATTTTTATTTTTTTAAAATATTAGTTATAATAAAATATTTGTTTGTACTAATAAATTTGAAACTTAATATTATTGAGTTAATATTTCACTTCAACTTGAAAGTAAATTATATAAGCCTTTCTGTCGTTTGTCACTGATCTGATGTGATACGAATATGGTAATTTTAAACTCATTATTTTTACTAGACAATTTAGCCACTATTATTATTCTGAAATTACTACTAGATCTAGTTCTATAGAAATAGTACCAACAAAACTGATAAAAGACATTTTAACACAATAAAACAAGCCAGACCTTCCACCTTCAGATACTCCAGTGCTTGCTAGCCAAAATGTAAACACATGCTAGAGATTCCAACCAGTCACTGAACATCAAATGGAAAAAAAAGGTTAGGCCCTTTAAATATTTAATAGAATGAAATCATAGATTAAATGAAAATCGTAATAATATAGTTATCTTAAATATCTTTCGAGCTAAATGTGCTTTATAAGCGTATACTTAGATTACAAATATGTTTTATATAGGAGAATAGCTAATACTTGTCATCTCCTTATCAATTCATGAATAGAATATATTATTCCAAATAGCTTTAATGAGGCTTAACAATTAAAACGATCTTTATTTATCAAGAGTTGTTGCCCATTTTATATATCGTTCACAAATGTCATATGTGTGTTTATTTATATAAAACAAAACGTTAATTTAACTCATTGTGCTGTTTTGGATGTTATACTATTAGTAACTAGTAATTAATTATATTGGCATAGAACTTGTTGTGTTTCATGTTCTTTTGCAGTTAGTAAGTCAAATTGTCAAGCAATCAACAAAAGAACAATCTATTTCAATGTTTCGTAGGTGGGTGTAGATAAAGTAATGTCCAGAGATTCATAAGGACCAGCTACAATTTGAGAACTGGTAACATCATGTTGTACATTATCATATGATGGTCTGGTAGTCTCATCTGAAGATGTATATCTTACTGTTCTTTCACTTAAATGATCTCGTTTATTTCTGAAATATAATAACAAGGAATTAAATGTAAATTGTACCACAAATAACAAAAATTCTGAGTTCTGATTGGTCGAAATACATGGGGTTTAATAGCAATTTGACATCATATCTTTGCAATTTGGCGTATTAATTTCAGCGAACTAGTTACAAATCTTGTTAATGTTAATGATAAAAAGGATGTCTTCTTTTTGATTCGGTAGCGCACGTGTAGTTTGTTGTTATGTGCGTCATACTGCACCTAACGTCATAAAAACCGAATAGCCCATGTCTAAATTATCCATAAAAAAAGAGTCCGGGAACAAAATCATCACAATTTGTGGTACAATTCCGATAAACGACTTTCTGTTTTAGATTTAGAGGGGGTTTATTCGATATTTAACCATGCTTGAATATACCATTAGAGATCTAATGATTCAAGCATGGTTAAATATCGAATAAACCCCCTCTAAATCTAAAACAGAAAGTGTTTATCTTCTAATTATACAGATGTATTTTGTACAACAATATTCTTTTTACTGCATCGTTCATTTCCTGAAAACTCGTATTAAACGTAAGGGGGAATAAAGTAGACAAGTCGTGCTATAAAAATACATACAAATTTGGACATACTTTGAAAATAAAGAACCAATGTTATTTAGCTAGTGACCTTGAAAGCGGTGAATATTGTTTACAAAATTTAATTAAATGACAAATAAAGTGTTTTTATTTTTTTAATTTTTTCGTTATAACTAGTTGTCCTAATATCTTCTCTAAACTTTACCTTTTATTCATCAAGCAATATACCAATATGACAACCCCAATAATTAGAAGAAAAACCATTGAAGTCAGAGCACCAATAATACTAACAGCTAATGGTGATATTCCATTGGAACATTCTGAAAGACATATTGCAAAATATGCTGAAATATGTAGCTTATTTCAAACCAAAAAAAATTGACCTCGAAGACACAGGCTTAGTTCCGCTTATTAACTAGACACTAATTGTTCTGCATAATCAAATATTTTAATTAAAATATAAGTGTGTTTTGCCAAAAAGTACTTACAAATGTAACAAAGAGAAGTTTACCTGAAGCCTCGGTACATTGTGTCCCAGTTTTACCATCAATAGAATCATCTAAACAATCTCCTGTATCTTGACCACACCCATTGATACAATTACTATTACACTTAGTTTGACATTGACTACCATACCATCCTGTCTTACAACTTGTACATTGATTATTATATCTATTACAACTAATACAGTTATCTAGACAGGTATCCTGACAGTAACTACCTTTATAACCATCTATACAACCAGTTGTACAAGTTACTGGTCTAGATTGTGATTTATAACATTTCGTGTCAAAACAGTTATTACTGCACTCTTTGTTACAAACATCTCCATAATATCCTTTAATACATCCAATAGTACAATAACCATTAGTTATATTACATACTGGATTATTGTCTTGTGATTGACATGTTTCACTACATGGTTGTTTACATGCCTGCCCATAATATCCATCGTAACATTGGGAACAATTCTTATTGTCATACTGGCTACATTTAGTACAGTTTTTACTACAATCTTCATTACAATTCCATCCTGATTGACCAGAGATACAACCAGAGGTACAACTACCATCCTTTCTATTACATGTACCATTCTTACAACCTTTACTACAATTACCATTACACTTATTACCATATCTACCATTAATACATCCTACAGTACATCTATAATTTCTATCACAGGTTGATTTATCCTTAGCCGGTAAACATCCTGTACTACATGTTTCATTACAATAATTACCAAATGATCCTGATTTACATGATTCGCAATGTCCAGAATCCTGATCACAATTGCCAAGACAACTGATTGGACATTTCTCGGTACATTTGTATCCATAATAGCCAGCAATACAACTTGCACATCTCCCTGTTACTTGATTACATCCATTGATACAATTACTATTACACTTAGTTTGACATCGATTACCATACCATCCTGTCTTACAACTTGTACATTGATTATTGTATCTATTACAACTAATACAGTTATCTAGACAGGTATCCTGACAGTAACTACCTTTATAACCATCTATACAACCAGTTGTACAAGTAAGTCCAGATTGTGATAGAGAACATTTACTCTGTATACATTTAGAACTACATTTATTATTACAGGTATCACCATACCAGGTATCTTTACAACCAGAGGAACATTTACCATTAGTTTTATAACAAGTAGTAGAAATATGATATTTACAGTTAGCTGAACATTGCTTTTCACATTTATCACCCCAGTAATAATTCTTACATTCACTACAATATCCATTGTTCTTATCACATTTAAATTGTCTACAATTTGTAGGACATTGTTTCTTACATTTGATATCCCAATAACCATCTTTACATTCTTCACAATCACCATTATTCTGGGTACACTCACCATTACAATTGGTAGGACACTGTTCATCACATTTATCACCATAATAACCAGAAATACATCCACCACTATTACAATATCCGTTATCCTGTTGACATCCCTGGTTACATTTATTACAGTTGTTATTACATTTCAGACCCCAGTAACCATGTTTACATCCACCAATACAGTTACCAGAACTCTTCTGACATCCGTTATTACAGTTTCTACAGGACTTCATACATTGATAACTCCAATATTCTTGTTTACATTCTGTACATAAACCATCAGTTTGTTGACATTGATTACAGTTTCTTTCACATGGTGTGATACAAGTATTACCTCGGTATCCTGGTTTACATCCATTGATACAATAACCGTCACCTTGTCGACATCCACCATTACAATTGGTAGGACATGGTGTATCACATTTATTACCATAATAACCAGTAATACAATTGTTACAGATACCATTAGAATCACAGCCATCTTTACAATTACTTCCACATTCTACAGCACTGTCGGTTGATCTTACTTCATGCTCTAAAAAATCATGTTATCATTTGTGTTATTGTAAACGTAATGTAAATGATTATTAACACGCTAGCAATATATATTTAGAAGACTAATCGTTTATAAAAACGGGGATTATTGGTAAGGAGATGAGAGGTTAAGATCGTTTGACTAGGAAATGTAAATTGACGAACTACTCACATCCATGAGTCGTGGGTGTATTAGCAATTTCTTTCACAACAAAATCATGTCAACTTGAACTACATGAGCTAGTTTCATATTCCTCAGATTACCTGTCTGTCGATTTCAGATATACAACTGAGTCTATCAGAAGTAAAATCTGTCAATATTTAAAACGTTGATAATTTTAGTAATATAAAGAACTAGAGGTGTAATCCTTGAATGACATTTAGATGTAAATTAGATAGAACATCATATAACAACTAACACTATTATAGATATACTACTTCTCTTTAATTTAAGCATCGTTTCAATTTACCCACATGAATAAAGATATCTTTATTAAGCAATAATGATAACGTTGCTTAAATTAAAGAGAAGTTTAGAGCACTAAAGATTTAAAAAACTTACTCTCAAATATTTCAACTTCGCAGAGGGAAAGATAAATGTCTTCTCTATTGGAATTCTCTACACTAATATATACATATCTACCATTAAACTGTACTGGTGATTGATTACAACTAGTTATATTGTAGATATCTTGTACTGTTGTACTAGTATCTTTATAACAAACTGTAGATTGGTTATATCCATTATAATTACATCCTCCATTAGAACTTACTCTTATCTCAAAACCTTGTAATCTTTCTTGATCTGTAAATATAAACATATACATCTACCATTAGAACTTACTCTTATCTCAAAACTTTGTAATCTGTCTTGGTCTATAAATCACAAAGTTAAGTTTAAAGGTGATAATATATTGTTTCGATTACCAAATATAGTTACTTGAAGAAATAAAGCGTTAGTTCTTTATTTTCATAATTTAAATGGAAAGCAATTGATATTATCTTGTGTTTGAGACTTAAACCAGTGACTTTATTGTAATTTAGTCATTATTCAACTTTAGATCAGCCAGTATTTTCTTATCACAATTAAAAAGAATAAATATAACAAAGGCAGAAGGGTTTGTCGATGACCCTTAACATCTGGGAAAGGCTACCATTACATTTTTTGTACATTCTCAACTTCATAATAATAATTATTCATTATGACTCGTTAATTTTTTGTTTTGTTTGGGCTGAATGTGTAAATAACATGCTTTGTGTGTACAAATCGTGGCCATTGGTTTAAAACTATAAACTAGATCTTATGAATGGTCTGTAAAGAAAGTAACAACTCACTTGTTTTTCTGTTATATATTTTGATGTTTTGAAAATCTACATTTCTATCTAAATCAACACACCACCAATTGGTACCAGCATTATAAGTATGAGTACAAGATCCATTTTCAAATTCATTGTCAATATTTCCATCTACAGCTAAAGATGATTTACCACCATAATAAAAAGTAGAACTTTGTCTGGTTGCTTTTCGTAAAGCAACATTGTCTTCACCTAAAATGAGCAGTATCTATTTAAAGGTTTCCTGTACAGGACACAGAGCTATATGTTGCGAGAGTGAAACTTTTCATTATGATGTTTCAACAATATTAGCAAGATGGCGTTTTCATATCGAATTCCGCCGTGTTCAATTGTTTGTGCCAAAAAGATTAATATATAATCTATGCAGTCAGAACATTTATGGTTTTTAATGGACTAGATAGACGCTTCTTATTAGTTATTAAACTATCAAGACGATTCGCCCAGCGTCGTCGATGGTGAGTAAAAACAGAAATTAGACCATCTTCTGAGAAGAAAAAAGATTTGCTTGATAAAGACGGGAGTATCCTCGTTGAAACGTCACAAATTAGTTAATAAAGTAGTTGTTATCCTTATAATTGTGTCCTGATATATATTATCCAACTACTAAATGCCACTTAAGGAAGTAAGAAAAAAGAAATTGAAAAAAAATCGCTGGATGTTCTGGAATTAGTGTTGAAATGTCGTGAGGAGTTGACTGAAATATTGTTAGAGTTGTGGGACAAATTGGGGAAGGATATCTAAATGATGTAATCGTGAAAACTAACGATTTTTTAGACCCCAAGGCAAATGGTACAAATCGCATACCAGAGGCTTGGCAAATAGACAAGGACATGACTGTGTCAACAGTTGAAGCGTGTAAGCATTCCAGTATTTATTGGGAATAAAAGCAAATTGCCAAGTATAGTAGACAAGCTGTAGTGACAGTTATAAAATGCTGCAACTTAGGCAATAATAGGTTTTCCAGGTACATCTAATGTAGGTTATCAAGGTGCTATTAAAAGATTAGATGAAAAGTATGGTGGACAACTCAGGGATTCGACATTTGCATACAGTACAACATATAAATGTATAGAAGAAGTTGCTGTTAAATTAGAACTGTCAATAATTTCATTTAATTATGGGAGGCGGGACGTGTAGATTAATTTCAAAACAATTGTTTTATAGTATAACGGGAGGAAAGTTATCAACGGCTAATATTACAGCAGATGGCTTATTGTCCCTTACAGTGAAATCTAGTGGTACTCGTAATTTTGCCACTAGTCAAAATTATGTTGATAAACTGAAATATTATTTGTTTAATGATTTCCATCGTTTAGTGGATTGTCCTCAAATTAATCGTTTACCTGCCCCTGAAGGGTGGCAAGTTACAGTGGCTGGTATACGCTATCAAATATTCAGTATGCAATTTTACTAATATGGTAGTGATTTTACTTTTATATTTTAAACGGGGTGTCCTTTGTGTCGAGAAATTAAATCGATCCGAAAATTTTTGGATTACTCACGCGCAATCTGAAGCCTTTTCTGAAGAGATAAGTGATGTTTAAAAAGGTTCTTCAAGTGGAATTTTCGTGAACTTATAGTTTTCTTCGTCCGTTTGATCATTTCAGTCGTAGAGGAAAGCGGATTCAAGTACTTTATAATTACAGTACAAATTTTAAAGGTGCAGAACGTGAATTTCGGGAACTTATATCTAGTTTAGATGCAGACAAGATTGGAACTTCTTTAGCCATGGATGGAATAAAATGGACATTTAATCCTCCATTAGCAACCTATTTCGGAGGAGTATTCGAGTCAGAAATTAAGTCTGCTAAGAAAGGACTATTTTCTATATTAGGTCTTGCTGCATTAGGTCTACAGATGAAGGGTTATTGAGGGCGAACGTACATGTTGTAGGACATCTAAACCTTAATGCTATGTCAGTGAAAATTTTGATGATCCGGTTCGTACCCTAAATCACTCATCAATCATATTCAGGAATATAGTGGTGAACTAGCTCACGAATGCATAGACGATTTGAAATACTCGTAAAAGATGGCGCCCAGTGCAGTTTTGGACAGAAAATATGAAAAAAAATAGAAAACATTTTTACTCGTGATCCTTTCAAAAGCTTAGTTATTCGTAGCAAAAGATAAGGAAATATTTAGACTTTCGAAGCTAGAAGCTTACACTTTCTATATTACTTAAATAAGTAAAGGTTAAAGGTAAAATTAAAATTTCGTAAGATTTATGTAATGTAATATGTACTTTTAGTTATGTAATGTTATATATGCTTTAAGTTATGTAATGTTATATATCCCTTAAGATATGTAATGTTATATATGCTTTAAATTATGTAATGTAATATATGCTTTAAGTTATGTAATCTAATATGTTCTTGAAGTTATGTAATGTAATATGTGCTTTAAGTTACTTAATGTTATATGTGCTTTAAGTTATTTAATGTAATATGTGCTTTAGGTTATTTAATGTTATATGTGCTTTAAGTTATGTAATGTAATATGTGCTTTAAGTTATGTAATGTTATATGTACTTTAAGTTATGTATTGTAATATATGCTTTAAGTTATGTAATGTAATATGTGCTTTAAGTTATGTAATGTAATATATGCTTTAAGTTATTTAATGTTAAACGTGCTTAAGTTATTTAATGTAATATATGCTTTAAGTTATTTAATGTTATATGTGCTTGAAGTTATGTAATGTAATATGTGCTTTAAGTTATTTAATGTTATATGTGCTTTAAGTTATGTAATGTAATATGTGCTTTAAATTATGTAATGTTATATGTGCTTTAAGTTATTTAATGTAATATGTGCTTTAAGTTATGTAATGTAATATGTGCTTTAAATTATGTAATGTAATATGTGCTTTAAGTTATTTAATGTTATATGTGCTTTAAGTTATTTAATGTTATATGTGCTTTAAAGTATGTAATGTAATATGTGCTTTAAGTAATTTAATGTTATATGTACTTTCAGTTATTTATTGTTATGTGTGCTTTAGGTTATGTAATGTAATATGTGCTTTCAGTTATGTAATGGTATAAGTGCTTTAAGTTATGTAATGTTATATATGCTTTAGGTTATGTAATGTAATAGATGCATTCAGTTATGTAATGGTATAAGTGCTTTAAGTTATGTAATGTAATATATGCTTTAAGTTATGTAATGTTATATGTGCTTTTAGTTATGTAATGTAATATGTGCTTTAAGTTATTTAATGGTATATGTGCTTTAGGTTATGTAATGTTATATGTGCTTTCAGTTATGTAATGTTATATGTACTTTAGGTTATGTAATGTAATGTAATAAGTATGAAGTATAAATATGGTGAATTAAATGGTTCAATTAGCCAGGTCGGTTAGTCTTCAAGCTAAACCATAAACATGTTTTGTGTTGAACGTTTCGTTAGTCTATCTGTCAGTATTGGTGTGGGGAGACAAAGGGAAAGACATTTCCAGTAAATATTATTATTGGGTGCAATGCCTTCTAAATATGTTTTTTTTTATAGATATAATTATGCTCTTTTATAATAAAAGAAATTTGTTTGATAATGTTAATTACTTTAATACATTTTGATATTATGTAAATGACCTTCCTAGTCCATATTATAATGGGATGTAATGCCGTATCACTCTAAGATGATGTAAGAAGTAAGAAGACTCCTGTCCTGTTAAACATTTTATTCTAAGAGGATTCTACCTGCGTCGTCCTTTCTGAGGCCATATATTACTTCATTTGGCATTTTTAGGCCTTTCAATTATGGAATTATTAATAGAAATATTAGTTCTGTAATAGTTATAAATTGAAATGAAATAAATGGAGTTTTACGTCCTACTCTTCTGCAAAAATGGACTAATGAAGACGGGCCATGCAGGATGCAATAAGTGGAATTTGCAAGGAAAGTGGCATTAGAATATTTTTTTAGAGGTCCCACAGACCTGCATCACTAACAAGGGGAACCGGGTTGAACAACCTGAAAGTTTATCTAGACCTTTGTTAGGATTGAACTCTGGATCCTCAGGTTAGTGAGCAAATATCTAACTCCCTGACCGCAACTCCCTTGCAGTGGTTATAAATATACTTTTGAATTTGTTTTTATTAATTATAATTGAATTAATCATAAATCATTTTACTATTTTGTTGTATCATGATTTATTTGATGTTTATATAAAGTGTCATAGTGACATTTCAAGTAGGAGATCTTTGGTAAAAAAATATTACATATAATACGTCATAAAATGAATCCCTGAGGAATGTCGTCAGGATATCACACACTGTGGAGATCATGCTGCATTAACATTGCAGCATTAATTTTTTAATAAATGTTCCAATTACCCTATAATGATTTTTAATAATATACATTATAAAATTATGGTGCATATTTTTTGAAACCTGATAAAGTAACGGGAGGCATCCTGGTAAGAATTCGATGCAATGAAAACACAATGAACTTTGCAGCAGTTTTAAGACCAATCTTTTTTCCTGAGATACTAGAATAAGTGCTCATGATATTTTGAACAATTGAAATAAATTCTATAGAAAGGAAATATTTTCTTACCTCTAACAGGACTCAAAACGTTGATGATAATCAGATACAAAAGAATGAATATATTTATGCTTCTATCCATGATTTGACAATCTGCATACTGATTTGACTTGAATTAAATTATTATTTAAATCTAACATTGAATGTTCCTTGTCTGGACGAGGAAGTAAAATTAACACCAATATCCATATATGGTGGCTGAAACATATTGACTTATTTTCATACGCCCATATTTAATTGGGATATAAGAGTAAATATCGATGGATGGATGAGATGGGGATGACTAAATTGAGAAACAGGTTTTAGAGTATGTGTCTTAAGAAATTATGCTATAGGTTTTTTTCAATTTTTCCATTCTTAAAATATGAATACTAGCAAACTTTATCAACTATTGTGTTTCTTAACGTCATCACTTATTATTTTGAGAAAGACAACAGCTGCTCCTAGCACGGAATTGTTAGTGTCTATTAGCGCTAGTAGCAATAAGGTGCCTTCATTGGTAAATGTTAGTTACTACCAACAGCTAACTAAGGCTAACATTATAATAATCTCATGCACGCCGCTGCAGACAACAGAGGCTAACAATTATACTGCTGCAAACAACCAACAAAGGTTAACACTTTTTATAGACCCACAAACCTTCCAAAAAATAAATAAATAAAAATACCTTCCAGAATTAAGGTACTACAGGATCCACTTCTAGCCCTTCTATAGCTACTACCAGACCTTTTTTTTACCTAATATAGCTACCATCAGATCTACCTCTAGCCCGGATATAGTTACTACCAGACCTAGTATAGCTACAGGGAGCCGCGGTGGCTCAATGGGTTAGACGCTTGCTCGCTAACCTGAAGGTCCAGGGTTCAATCCCGGCAAAGGTCGAGATGAACTTTCGGATTTTTCAGCCCGGTTTCCCCTTGTCAGTGATGTAGGTCGGAGGGACTGACATGGAAAAAGCGTCTAGTCGTTCGGATGGGACAATAAACCGAGGCCCCGTGTGCTACAGGCTGTGCACGTTAAAGATCCCTCGACAGTTGGAAATCACAAAAAGAGTAGGCTAATGCCGCTGTCCTGGCAAAATTTCCCTCATTGCACACTGCATGGCGTTGCCCGTCTTCATTAGCCCATAAGGTGCAGAAGAGTAGGACGTAAAACCCCATTCATTTCATTTTTAGTATAGCTACTTCCAGACCTAGTATAGCTTCTACCAGGTCTACTCCAGCCATAGTCCGAAACTTGCTGACTCTATTCCCAGCCTCTGATAGCTATTTGGACAGAGATGGCTGGGGAGAGTCAGAAAAACTAGGCACCTAAAACTTGGGATTTTCCGCACCTCCGCGGGTGTGGGGGTTTTAGGTTTTAGTATATATAGTATAGCTGGTATAATATAATATAATTGATAACTTTGTATATACGTTTTATATAAAGGGAAGTAATTCTCTACAGTTTTATTTCTTATTTTTATTAGACCATTGAGACTCCTTATGATTTTTGTTCAAAACCCAATAAAAATTACTTCCTCTGCTCATGTATTAAATATGTAACAAGTCCATTATAAGTCTTCGGAGTACTGTAATTCGAAGCATTGCACGGAGGTACAATGAGTACCTCTCAATTTAAGAGAAAGCCCCTTTTCCACTCCGAACCCCCCCCCCCCAACATTCTTTAAGCCCCTAACTATCCTCTTCACTCCTTTATTCGATCTAATCTCACTCTCTAATGCCTTCCTCCTATCATTCCTTTGTACAACAACCCCTCATTCAGTCAACTATCTGCTATCCCCTTTTTCTTACACCTTGTACCTTCTCTAATCCACCTCTCCCACCCACTTCGCACTATCTCCTGTGCCACCACACCCTTTACAACCACCCCCACACACTATGGCTGTATTGCTCGCCCAGCTATTAATCAATCTCTCCCACTCCACCCTATGCCCTCCCCAGCATATTCACTCTGTCTTCCTTACCGTGTACTCCACACTATCTCCTGTCACACCCTCCCATGGTCTTCACGTCTTTCTCCTTACCCATCATCTTTTATGCCCCCCACCCATTTCACTAGATTTTTGCCAACTTCAAACCTACTTTTCCCATCAATTTCTCCTCTGCCATGTCACCGCTGATTATATTCCCTCAATCGGACCACAGTACATGTCCGTGAACTTCTCGTTGAACCTCACCAATGAAAAATATGTGATGCCAGCATGTAGTACCTATCGATATAGGGGCTACAGTTAGGTCTAGTATAGTCTGTTGTTATAGTGTTATGGAATATCCTTTAAAGACAGTGGTATCGAGAAAGTCTATGCTTTTTAGACTGACGTTGGCTGTTAGTTTGTGCACGGATGGCGGTAGTTAAGTCTAAACCATGTAAATGTCACCCAAATAGCGTATATAATAACAGTGGGTCAAAATGGCAAAGGGATAATACCTCACGTTCCGACTCTATCATAAAAAGGTTATCGTACGAAGGGGTGAATCGTTTGCCCATAGATGTACCCGAAGTTTGTAGATATGTTTTAACATTAAATGTGAAATCGTTGCGGCTGAGACACATCTCTTAAGTAAATTCGTGGCGCCTATCCATGAATATTTAATGGGTTATGCTCACTACCGACTCGTTGCTTGAGGTAGAAGGAGAATGACATCAATAGCATATAAAATAGCATGAACAGCTGTAGTTGAGGTAAAGTTAGGGATGGTGGTGTCTAAAGGGGAACAGGGTTGTCCATGTCGACCTTGTGACTTTGCTTTGGGGAACATGATCGATCGCTGGATTTAGCTGATTAACCACAGTAATTGCTTCCTTACCGTCAATTGCTCTCGTTTATATTCTTGCAATTCGCTTTCACATCAAACAAAGGGATACTAGAATACTGTGATACATAGAGACTGAAATCTTTATTTAAATATTTCTTTTTATTCTATATTTGAAATGAAACATAAACTTCCTTGTATAACATAACTTAAAAGACAATCGTGACGTCACTCTTTGATGTTCGAGTACCATTATTTCACATAATGATACGGGTATAATCAGGTCAGTACATTATTTGGACAAAATGGCGGAAATATTGGACTCAAAATGGCGGAAATATTGGACTCAAAATGGAGGAAATATTAGACTCAAAATGGAGATGTAAAATTGGAGACTCGGGTTTGGAAAGGGGAGGGGGAACAAAATTGACAACGATCTACAAGTTTTTATTGGTCTAAAATTTTAAGGATAACTTGAAGTGCTTGTTTTCAATACAAAGATGTCTGGGTTCTGAATTCTCAACATCTTTCAATTTTTCATCATTGCAGTGTTCTGTCGGTTGTTCCTTCTGGAGTTTAGGCTTCTTATTTTGAATTATGTCACTGACGGTTTTCAATTGTTCCTCGCTTGTTCTCTTATAGGCACGAACAGCATCAGACGAATGTCCCGTAGTTTCAGCAATCAATTGCTCATCGAGCCCAGCATTATAAAGTCGCGTGGCCGCAGTAGCCCTTAAAGAATGGTTTGTAAAGTACCCTTTAATTCCTGCTCGTGAACACATGTTTTTAACTAATCCTTGTAAAGTGTGTACTCCAAGTGGACTTCTATTATACCAAACTTTAGTGCTAAACATCTTACTCGGCTGTAAATAGAATGCGTCACTGGAACAGTTGCTTGGCCTGTAATGTGAAATACAAACATTTAATATAGATTACCAAGATTATAACATTCCGCCATTGGGAATCTATATTTTGGTTAACAAGATCCAAAAAAACAGGATCTAACCACAGACACGTAATGATGATAAGATAAGATAATAACTGATTTAATAAACACATTTATCCCAGGTGTCATATAATGAACTCATGTAAACATAATCTCTGAATAAAATACAAAAATACACTCAGCAAAATTGGTAACATTAAATAAAAGGAGAAGCTTCTCCCGATGCAGGTTGTGTAAGATTTCTATTATGCATTGAAAGAAATTCTCAATTCTGAAATTTTTTCACATTAAAAACCTACCTCAAATTGACATATTTTTCGTACAGCTGTACAATACATTTTTCTGGGATACTTCTATTTTCGAATGCCTTTACACACTTCTGTGAATGTTTTAAATGTTTTATACCCCCTTGGTTGCTTTTCGAGACATCTTCTGTATATTTTAAATACCTTACTCCTGAATCCGATGTATGTAAGGTGATTTGGGAGTGTGCACCATAACGTAATTGCCTGTGCTCTTTGCCAGCTCTGAGGGCGAAATTTAGTCCGATAAGATAAAATATAGTATCCAGCAATTTCTTTGGTGTATCAGACCCTAGAATTCCGGTTCTCCATAAAATTTCTTCATTTTCTTCTGTAATTATGTCTGCCTGTTTTTTAGTTAATCCGATCCCTTTGCGAGCCAATTCTTTCATTTTTCCATCGAGTACACTTCTTAGTCCAATAAATTGGTCGTCTGTTAAAAAGTTAACAATAACTCCGTTAATCCGTAAATGATATTGAATTGCTGTAATTAGTTCATATAATGTTTTACCCATGTACTCACTCCCGTCTTGTTTTCTTATTTCAGCAATAAAGAAACTTAAACAATCATTTAGTTCTTTGTTGTCCATATCCAAAATGTCCTTTTGTACACTTTTTGAGTTGCTCGCTTTGGATTTACGGTACTCACTCCAATTTACGAATGCTCGAATCGCCCATTTACTCTTGGCGATAGTATTCTCTGGAAGTCTTGAAAATGCCAAATCATTTAGTTGTTCATGCGATATATCTGTAAAACGCGCGTTGCCACCTTTCTGTTTTTCCGAAGATGTGTCAGGCTCTCTGATTTCAGAATATGGTCCAAAACAAGTTTGTTGTTCAATTCTATTATTGTCCACTGTAGACACCTTGGATTGACCACATTCAATCTTGTCATCATCACTAATGTCAGAAAAAAGTGCTCCATAGTATTCCATTTCAATTTGTTGTGATGAATTTAAAAGTTCAATATCGCTGTCGTTCGCAGTATGTTCAGGCAAATATTCTGCTTCAATTTTCTGTGATGCTGTTAACAATTTGATGTCACTATCGTCCGTACATTCATTCCATTCTACTTCCAAATTTCCGTACTCGAATAAGCTCATGTTTTATTTACCTGCTACACTTCCTGGTTACATTTATGGTAGAAGGTTTTTGGTGGTGTCGTTTTAGTATCCGATCATATTAGTCACATGATTAGCTTTAACAACATGCACTCACCATAGTTTAGAATGTGACTATAGTTTAAATGAGTGTTCAAATCTGACCATGTTCAAATTTGACCATAGTTCAAATTGTCTTTTAAGTAGAATATTGGCCTCTGCTGTTCGTTTCGTCTAATATGACGTCAGCACTCGGACCTTCGGTCCTTGTGCAGTCGTCATATTAGACTTAACGAACAGCAGTCGGCCAATATCCTATACATATATAATTATACTTTTATACTTTTACATCCCAAAATAGATTAATCATAGAATATCTAGTTCTAATTCTCTTAGAATGAGTTGACAAAATATTATAGATTTTAAATTTGCTAAAATTGGGCAAAATTATTGTGCCCTCTATTAAAATAAATTTCCAAATATATGGCTATGTATTTTTTTTTTCAAGGTAACGTTATTATAATTACATTTAATTTTTAGTTGAAACCTCAAACACAATAAATTAGTTAAATAAATCAGTTAAAAGTTAGTTTTTGGAAATATTCAATATAATATTGTATTAACGTGTATTAATAATTTAAAAAAAGTATATGGAAAGCAAAGTGTCACTTTTAATATAAACATCATCTATTTCTACAAATCAGTCCCTTGGAGAATTTCAATATCTATTTATTAATAAACTGGTAAGAAGGAAAGAAACTACGATGTAGGCAACTTTGTTGAATGGTATTTCCCTTTTAATTGACGTATCACAAAGTAATTTAATCGATATTTTGAACGATTTTGCACCATCCAATTTGCGAAAAGTTTGGAAACAGCAAAAGTGAGTTTTTACTCTTAACTGTTTATGTTTGAATAACAACGGGTCCAACTACTAAGGCTGGCAACTCGACATTACGATTATTGATTCAACAGACTGTATAAGTTTAATTGCATTTTATCTTAACAACTAGTTGAGAACCTCGCGTCTTTACTTCGATGTCCTGTTACTGTTTTAGCATGAATTGGCATAATTCGAAAAGTTATCTAAATACTCTCCAATTGCTTCAAAACAAAACTGAAACTGTTCCTGAAAGATATAAATTTATTATTTAATAATGGGTAATTAGTTCATTAATTAAATCTGAGATAAACTTGATTATTTAATGTTTTATTTTATTTCCAATGTTTCAGCTTCAGATTAGGCTAAAGATGACAGGGAAACTTGGAACAAAACCCCCCTTATCAATATTTATTTTTTAGATTATTACAAGTCCTGTGTTAGTCTATTTTATCAAGCAAGTTCACAACTTTGTTTATGTGGTATTGTCTACACATAATTCCTTGCTCTATTTTGAATATCGAGCGAATAATTCACTATAACTATAATCATACATAAAGAATGGCAACTTACAAAAGAGTTGATAATTTCTGGTCTAGAAATACGTAATTGTAAAATAGTTTGAACAATGCTAACATCTTGTTCTATAGTTAATCTTTCTAAGATAGCAGCTAAAACACACAGCAGTCCACTTTTATTAACACTATTCCTGAAATGAAGTTCCTACGGTTATACAGTAAACAATGTTAACATAGTTACTCTTATCTCAGTAATCAAAGAATATCTGATGTATGGACATGGTGGACTGTTTATTCTTATCTCGGTTAATAAAAGATATGTATTGTTCAATCTGTATAGTACCAACATCATCACGGAATTATTATCATCAACATTACTGGTATGGACATGGTGGACTTTCATTTGTAGGCTATAAGTTGACTGTTACACAACGAAGCATGTAAGAAGGACGTTTTAGCAAATAGTTCTAGAATCGAGTTACTTGACTATACCAAATAGCAAAAACATACGACAATGGGATATTTATTATTATTCAATAATTCAATTTTCCTTGATTTAAAATGAACATGCACTGAAGGCAAAACAAACATAGTCAAAATGTAAAAAAAAAATCGACAAATTCCAT
>CM060200.1:5042662-5063419 GCA_030562195.1 Nipponacmea schrenckii
AATAATTTATCATAATTTATTATAGCTTTATTTATATTTATATTTGCCTTTATTTACATCGTAACCATATAAAAAAAAAACTAAGAAAAATAAAAAAATTGAGTACTTTAAATGCAATATAATAGTTTGTAAATTTCTTTATTTAACGCTTTGACTCTAAATAACATTTTTTAATAATTTATCATAATTTATTATAGTTTTATAATTATATTGCCTTTATTTAAATTGTAACCATATAAATACAAAAAAAATATTTATAAATAATTTATCATAATTTATTACAGTTTTATAATTATATTGCCTTTATTGATATAGTAAACATATAAATCCACACAAAAAAAATTAAAAAAAAATTAAGTACTTTAAATGCAATATAATAGTTTGGCAATTTCTTAATTTAACACTTTGACTCTGAATAACCTTTTTTAATAGCTGGTCGACCTGAGAAATCAGTTTGAAAGCATATTAATTTTTTTAAAATATTTATAAATAATTTATCATAATTTATTATAACTTTATTTATAATTATATTGCCTTTATTTACATCGTAACCATATAAATCAAAAAAAAATAAAAAATTTTTTTAAAAAAAATTAAGTACTTTAAATGCAATATAATAGTTTTATTTTCCTTGACTTACATCGTAAAGATTTAAATACCACCCCACAACCACCCCCCCCCCCCCCCCCCCCCAAAAAAAAACAAAAAAACTTGAGTACCTTTTCAACATATTATGTCTATCTTATAAGACTTAAGAATTTGTTTCCATTGCGTTTTTTTTTATTATTATTTAACCTTTTCCTTTAATTAACTTTGTCTGCAATTATTTTTTTTATTTTTTAAATTATATTAAAGAAAATACCAATTGGTTGTTTGTTTGTCTTAATTCATAAAATATTCTCAAAAGATGCTGAATGTTTTTGCATCAGAAATTCTAATTATTTCTCATTAAAAAACCCTAGTCTCTGATCCCCAGAATCATCCTCCAGTTTCCATTACCAGTAGCATTCTCCGTTGTTACAAGTAAAAACATGAGCACTTTAGTCAAGCTGTGCATAGATAGACACTGGGTGATAAAGGCTAAATGGCCACTTTCTTTTCTATCCATATAAGCACTTTTAGACACACAGGGCTTTTTTCCAGTCTCAAAAATAAATGGTATGGAAAAAATGAACACAAGGTTTGTAAAACAGGTGAAGAAAGGTGAATAAATCTGTCAAAGAGCACTAAACTTCTTAACCTTCCAGAATGTTAAAACCTGGATGTCTGGTTAACAACAAATAACAACCTATACACATAATTTAATCATAAGTATTCTGAATTTCAATAATATTTCTATTCACTGATTTAGTCTAGATTCACAAACCCAGCTAACATGGACATATTATATATTGAAAGCAACATATCTTATATTGACGTTGAGCCTACTGGACATCTGTAGGATTGAAGGCACATAATGTCAATCTGCCCTGCCAATAACTTATGGTCTGTCTTGTAATAGACATTGTGATCATCAATTGATCAAATTGAACATCAGTAACTAGGTCCATGAGGGGTCATTAGCTGTACTGTACTGGTTCAACTATTCACAAATCTTTAAGCATCTATTTTATCAAAATCTAAAGTTAAAACAGTGAATCATATCCAAATATTACCATTATTCAAACACCGCTTACATCTACATTCACAAGTGTAATTAGAAACTTTCTTATTCCATCTTCATTTTTGATAATAATAGCGAATATGAATCATTATAATTCTGTCAGAGAAAAACATATGGCATTTATCTATGTGCAAACAATAATATAAGTCAGCTTGATTGAAACCTTAAACACCTCATTATAATGCTTGACAAAATGAGCTTCTAAATCTGCTTTAATAAAATCTGGTAGATCAATAAAATCTTTTCTATTTTCTTCTGGAAGTATTATAGTATTGATACCAACTCTTTTTGCCTACAAAAACATAATACATTTTACTGTTAATGCAATAACATAAATATATATCAGATACAAGGATAAAGATTTGAAAGTGGGTAAACAAACTTGTGCACATTATTTGGCTATAGGGTAATAACAAATCAGTGCAAAATGAAATATTTTTTATGTGTAACTTTGACCAAATTTAATATAACTCTCCATATATTCTTTTGGAATTACTTGGAACTGCAGATAACTGACATGACATGACATTCTTCAAAGTAGATACTAAAGATTATGGAATTTCATTTTGTTTTTTTATATTCGAACTATCTGCACAAACAATACCCTCTCACTGGAGATAATGCCTACTTATCCATGCCTGTGCATTTGTAACATTACTTAAACTGGACTGTTATTGCATAAAAAACCAAAGCATAAAACTTTCTACTTTAAGATTGCCTTTTAAGTAAAAACTGCATCTGAGAATGAACATAAAATTGAAAAAAACGTTTAACTTGGCCAATAAGTGCATGTATCTCACCCAACCATCGATATTTACTCTTATATCCAAATTAAATAAGGGCGTATGAAAATAACTCAATATATTTCAGCCACCATATTTGGATATTGGTGTTAATTTTACTTCCTCGTCCAGACCAGGAACATTAAATGTTAGATTTATATAATAATTCCAATCAGTATGCAGATTGTTACATCATGGATAGAAGCATAAATATATTCATTCTTTTGTATCTGATTATCATCAATGTTTTGAGTCCTGTTAGAGGTAAGAAAATTTTTCCCTTTTCTATAGAATTTATTTCAATTGTTAAAAATATCATGAGCACGTATTCTAGTATCACAGGAAAAAAGATTGGTCTTAAAACTGCTGCAAAGTTCATTGTGTTTTCATTGCATTGAATTCTTACCAGAATGCCTCCCGCTACTTTATCAGGTTTCAAAAAATGTGCACCATACTTTTATAATGTATATTATTAAAAATCATTATATCTTAGCTCGGAAGGGTAATTCATTTCGATTTTTAAGTTCAGGGAACATTAATTTACACATGCTGTTATATCAATGCAGCACGATCTCCACTGTGTGTCTTGACAGCATTCCTCAGGGATTCATTTTATGACGTATTATATGTAATATTTTTTACCAATGATCTCCTACTTCATTTGAAATGTCACTATGACACTTTATATAAACATCAAATAAATCATGATACCTCAAAATAGTAAAATGATTTATGATTAATTCAATTATAATTAATAAAAACAAATCCAAAAGAATATTTATGACCACTGCAAGGGAGTCGCATAGGGTCAAGAAGTTAGATGCTTGCTCACTAACCTGAGGATCCAGAGTTTAATCCTAACAAAGGTCGAGATAAACTTTCGGGTTGTTCAACCCGGTTCCCCTTGCTAGTGATACAGGTCCGAGGGACCTCTGAAAAAATATTCTACTGTCACTGTCCTTGCAAATTCCACTTATTGCATCCTGCATGGCCCGTCTACATTAGTCCATTTTTGCAGAAGAGTAGGACGTAAAACTCCATTTATTTCATTTCAATTTATAGAACATATATTTATATTAATAATTCCATAATTGAAAGGCCTAAAAAAGCCAAATGAAGTAATATATGGGCAAAGCATAAGACGAAGTAGGTAGAAGTCTCTTAGAATAAAATGTTTAACAGGACAGGAGTCTTCTTACTTCTTACAACACCTTAGAGTGATACGGCATTACATCCCATTATAATATGGACTAGGAAGGTCATTTACATAATATCAAAATGTATTAAAGTAATTAACCTTATCAAACACATTTATTTTATTATAAAACAACATAAGTATATTTATAAGAAAACAACATATACTTAGAAGGCATTACATCTAATAATAATATGGACTTGAAATGTCATTTACATAATATCAAAACTATATATTAAGTAATTAGCCTAATCAAACATATCTTCTTGGTTGGTAAAGATTATAATCAATTTATGTTTGATTGTGTACTTATAAAAGTATGTTTATATATCTATAAAATATCGAATAATCTAAGGCCTGTTTACAGTGTGTCTAACGTATTTCATATGTTATTTTTCTTTTCAAACATAAAATACACCTTTTTTTAAATGAACTAAATAAAAATTTTTATTTCATCAAATTGTGCAGCTGTCACAGCTGAATATAGAATATTTAAATTAATATGTTTATCTGACCAAATATTTGCCTTTGTTATAAATTCACACCTAAATCTGAAAGTTTGGATAGTGCTACAATGCAAATCACAACTTCAATTTCCTGAAAGCAGATTCATTACTGCTGCAGAGATAATTAAGTCATGTTAATATCTGTCTGTATTGGTTTGCAATAATTTCAGTCAAATCAGATGAAAACTGTAGTCTCTATCGCGTTCAAAAGCCAATTGTAGATGGACGGACAACAAAGTGCAATAATTACCCATAAAACAATTAATACTAGCAGAGCAATACAATACATTTTGAAAAAAGAAGATAAATTGTGTAAACATGAAAATGGAACTGCAGGAAATGAATCAGATATTTTGACTAACAAACTCAACAATAATTTAACAGACAAATAATTTACAAATAATAATTTGAGTTTTCTGCCTTGAGTGGGGATCTGCAGGATTTTGCCACAAAAATTGAATTCTTGCACTAGGAATGCCAAGCTCAAAATATCAGGAGCTATTCTCTGTTCCGATCTGTCAATTGCAATATTATTTTCCCCTATACATATATACTTGACTTCGCATTGATTGAAATTGAAATCGATAATACATCACCTAATATACTAGTAAGTAGCCAGATGCCATATAAACTAAGACCTATAACCAATTATCGTGGCTTGAGTTCGTTAGACATGATAGGCTTAGTGATTTGAAAACCTACGGCTACCCGATTTCAATTTAAGGAATATTCAGAATATACTGAATATGCATTAATAACATAGCTTTTATTGTTTATTGGTATAAATACATAACTTTTATTATATGAACATATTATGTACATATACATTGCATATGGATTAAATAACAACTTCTCTCGATAATTGATTAAATTGTTTCATTTTACCAAGAATTGATGACAACCATAGTTACTTATATAAATATTCAATTATCAGTGGTCTTTATATCTGTCTAACGAATTTCATTTTCAATTTTCCCATTTACAATACTATCAATGAAAAGTAAATCCCAGTACACTTCCAATAAAAAGGAACTAGATTTGTATATAAATCTAAATTTTATATTACTTATTATATTATAATTGGTGTTGTTTATCTTGATTGTTTTTATAAAATTTAACGAATTAAAAGATGGGGTGTTTAATATTGGGGAAATCATAAAATTTTTGCTCATTTAAGGTGAACACAATGTTGCTTTAGGAAAAACAACCAACCAAAGCTCTTATTATATTTATTACAATTCATCGTTAGCTGTAGATGGTAACACTGACAGTGATTTCAATCAAAGAACTTGTTCTCATACCAATGACTATGGTACCAATTGGTGGTGTGTTAATTTACAGAGAGATGTAGCTTTTCAAAACATTAAAATATATAACAGAAATACAAGTGAGTTTTTACTTTCTTTACAGACCATTCATAAGATCTAGTTTATAGTTTTAAACCAATGGCCACGATTTGTAAACACAAAGCATGATATTTACACATTCAGCCCAAACAAAACAAAAAATGAACGAGTCATAATGAATAATTATTATTATGAGGTTGATAATGAACAGACATGATGTAACAGTAGCCTTTTCCAGATGTTTAAGGTCATCGACAAACCCTTCTACTTAGTTATTAGATTTCCTTTTCTATTGTTATAAGAAAATACTAGTTGAATATCAAATACTTAAGATGAATATTGATTAAATTCCAATAAAGTCACTGGTTTATGTCTCAAACACAAGATAATATCAATAGCCGTCCATTTAAATTATGTAAATAAAGAAGTAACGCTTTATTTCTTCATGTAACTATATTGGATAATCGAAACAATCTCTTATCATCTTTAAACCTAACTTTGTGATTTATAGACCAAGACTGATTACAAAGTTTTGAGATAAGAGTAAGTTCTACTGGGATGTATATGTTTATATTTACAGATCAAGAGAGATTACAAGGTTTTGAGATAAGAGTAAGTTCTAATGGTAGATGTAATTATAATGGATATCAGCAATCTACAGTTTGTTATAAAGATACTAGTACATTACAAGATATCTACAATATAACTAGTTGTAATCAATCACCAGTACAGTTTAATGGTAGATATGTATATATTAGTGTAGAAAATACAGGAGACAAATATCTTACACTCTGTGAAGTAGAAATATTTGAGAGTAAGTGTTTTAAATCTATAGTGATATAAACTTCTCTTTTATTTAAGCAACGATATTCTTGTTTCCTTATCATTATTGCTTAATAAAGATATCTTTATTCATGTGGGTAAATTGAAACGATGCTTAAATTAAAGAGAAGTAGTATACATGTATCTATAATAGTGTTAGTTGTTATTCTCAATGTGATTCAAAGATTACACCTCTAGTTCTTTATATTACTGAAAGTATCAACGTTATAAATATTGACAGATTTTACATCTGATAGACTCAGTTGTATATCTGAAATCGACATACAGGTAATATCAAATCAATCAGGAATACCAAACTAGCTCATGTAGTTCAAGTATACATGATTTTGTTGTGAAAGAAATTGCTAATACACCCACGTCTCATGGATGTGAGTAGTTCGTCAATTTACATTTCCTAGTCAAACGATCTTAACTTCTCATCGCCTTACCAATAATCCCCGTTTTTGTAAACGATTAGTCTTCTAAATATATATTGCTAGCGTGTTAATATTTCTTTACAAGACGTTTTTAATAACAAAAATGATAACATGATTTTTTAGAGTATGAAGATAAATCAACCGACGGTGCTGTAGAATGTGGAAGTTATTGTAAAGATGGCTGTGATTCTAATGGTATCTGTAACAATTGTACTACTGGTTATTATGGTAATAAATGTGATACACCCTGTCCTACCAATTGTAATGGTGGATGTCGACAAGGTGACGGTTATTGTATCAATGGATGTAAACCAGGATACCGAGGTAATACTTGTAACACACCATGTGAAAGAAACTGTAATCAATGTCAACAAACTGGTGGTATATGTACAGAATGTAAACAAGAATATTGGAGTTATCAATGTAGGAAGTCCTGTAGAAACTGTAATAACGGATGTCAGAAGAGTAGTGGTAACTGTATTGGTGGATGTAAAAAGGGTTACTGGTTTATGAAATGTAATAAGAACTGTAATAAATGTTACCAGGGATGTCAACAGGATAATGGATATTGTAATAGTGGTGGATGTATTTCTGGTTATTATGGTGATAAATGTGATGAACAGTGTCCTACCAATTGTAATGGTGAGTGTACCCAGAATAATGGTGATTGTGAAGAATGTAAAGATGGTTATTGGGATATCAAATGTAAGAAACAATGTCCTACAAATTGTAGACAATTTAAATGTGATAAGAACAATGGATATTGTAGTGAATGTAAGAATTATTACTGGGGAGATAAATGTGAAAAGCAATGTTCAGCTAACTGTAAATATCATAGTTATACTACTTGTTATAAAACTAATGGTAAATGTTACTCTGGTTGTAAAGATACCTGGTATGGTGATACCTGTAATAATAAATGTAGTTCTAAATGTATACAGAGTAAATGTTCTCAATCACAATCTAGACCAGTAACTTGTACAACTGGTTGTATAGATGGTTATAAAGGTAGTTACTGTCAGGATACCTGTCTAGATAACTGTATTAGTTGTAATAGATATAATAATCAATGTACAAGTTGTAAGACAGGATGGTATGATGATACATGTAAAACTAAGTGTAATAGTAATTGTATCAATGGATGTGGTCAAGATACAGGAAGATGTACAAGTTGTAATGCTGGCTATTATGGAAACAAATGTACCGAGAAGTGCCCAAACAGTTGTCTTGGTAATTGTGATCAGGATTCTGGACATTGTGAATCATGTAATTCAGGATCATTTGGTAATTATTGTAATGAAACATGTAGTACAGGATGTTTACCAGGTAAAGATCAATCAACTTGTGATAGAAATGGTAGATGTAATGTAGGATGTATTAATGGTAAATATGGTAATAATTGTGATGCTAAATGTAGTACAGGTTGTCAGAATGGTACATGTAATAGAAATGATGGTAGTTGTACTGTAGGATGTATTAATGGTAGATATGGTAATAAGTGTGATGTTAAATGTAGTAAAGGTTGTAAGAATGGTACATGTAATAGAAAGGATAGTAGTTGTACCTCTGGTTGTATCTCTGGTAAATCAGGAAGGAATTGTACTGAAGATTGTAGTAAAAACTGTACTATATGTAGCCAGTATGACAATAAGGATTGTTCCCAATGTTACAATGGATATTATGGACAGTCATGTAAACAACCATGTAGTAAAACATGTCAATCACAAGACAATAAACCAGTATGTAATATAACTAATGGTTATTGTACTATTGGATGTATAAAAGGATATTATGGTGATGTTTGTAACAAAGGGTGCAGTAATAACTGTTTAGACACGAAATGTTCTATATCACAATCTAGACCAGTAACTTGTACAACTGGTTGTATAGATGGTTATAAAGGTAGTTACTGTCAGGATACCTGTCTAGATAACTGTATTAGTTGTAATAGATATAATAATCTATGTACAAGTTGTAAGACAGGATGGTATGGTAATCGATGTCAAACTAAGTGTAATAGTAATTGTATCTATGGGTGTGGTCAAGGTACAGGAGATTGTTTAGATGATTCTATTGATGGTAAAACTGGGACACAATGTTCCGAAGCTACAGGTAAGCTTCTCTTAGTTACATTTGTAAGTACTTTTTGTCAAAACACACTTATATTTTAAATAAAATATTTGATTATGCAGAATAATTAGTGTCTAGTTAATAAGCAGAACTAAGCCTGTGTCTTCGAGGTCAATCTTTTTTGGTTTGAAATAAGCTACATATTTCAGCATATTTTGCAATATATCTTTCAGAATGTTCCAGTGGAATACCACCACTAGCTGTTAGTATTATTGGTGCTCTGACTTCAATGGTTTTTCTTCTAATTATTGTCATATTGGTATATTGCTTGATGAATAAAAGGTAAAGATCTGTGTTAGTATATTAGGACAAACAATCTGGATATAACGAAAAAAAATTTAAAAAAACTATACTTGTCATTTAATTAAATTTTGTAAACAATATTCACCGCTTTCAAGGTCACTATCTAAATAACATTGGTTCTTTATTTTCAAAGTATTTCCAAATTTGTATGTATTTTTATAGCACGACTTGTCTACTTTATTCCCCCTTACGTTTAATACGAGTTTTCATGAAATGAACGATGCAGTAAAAAGAATATTGTTGTACAAAATACATTTGTTTAATTTACATTTAATTCCTTGTTATTATATTTCAGAAATAAACGAGATCATTTAAGTCAAGGTACAGTTAGATATACATCTTCAGATGAGACTACCAGACCATCATATGAGAATGAACAACGTGATGTTACCAGTTCTCAAATTGAAGCTGGTCCTTATGAATCTCTGGACATTACTTTATCTACACCTACCTACGAAACATTGAAATAGATTGTTCTTTTGTTGATTGCTTGACAA
Organism: Nipponacmea schrenckii; assembly: GCA_030562195.1. Taxonomy (NCBI): domain Eukaryota; kingdom Metazoa; phylum Mollusca; class Gastropoda; family Lottiidae; genus Nipponacmea; species Nipponacmea schrenckii. The sequence goes on from CM060200.1 coordinate 5,052,344, forward strand.
TTTGACTTACTAACTGCAAAAGAACATGAAACACAACAAGTTCTATGCCAATATAATTAATTACTAGTTACTAATAGTATAACATCCAAAACAACACAATGAGTTAAATTAACGTTTTGTTTTATATAAATAAACACACATATGACATTTGTGAACGATATATAAAATGGGCAACAACTCTTGATAAAAAAAGATCGTTTTAATTGTTAAGCCTCATTAAAGCTATTTGGAATAATATATTCTATTTATGAATTGATAAGGAGATGACAAGTATTAGCTATTCTCCTATATAAAACATATTTGTAATCTAAGTATACGTTTATCAAGCACATTTAGCTCGAAAGATATTTAAGCAGTGAATTGCTGCCCTATGTTTGTTATGGTCAACCATTTACGACAAAACGTACATTTATTAAAGCTAACCCTTATCCTTATTACAAATCATACAAGCTATATTCACAGTTGTTTTTTTTTATAGACATTGTGTTTAAAAGTTGAAATTAAGCTATATCAGTTATAAGCTACATACATGACTTCAATGATGCAATGGAAAATAACTATGTTAAACTTTGAACTAAAATAATTAGATGTCAGCATTGTGTTCCTTGTTATAAATAATTAGATGTATATTATTTTATATTTTCCTTGTTTAAAGGCTAGTATTAGAATTACGACTGTAAACTATTTATATTATCTATAATATTGTCAGGGGAATCTTGGAATTATTTTATTATCAAATTAAATTTGACACAGACCACACCCACGTATAATTATTACCCTTATTTGGATTATGAATATTGTTAAATATTTGAAATTAAATATTGTTAAATGTATATATTGTTTATATCTTCCTTGTCCAAAACGGTAGTATTAAAATTACGGCATATATAGATTATTTTTCAAAATTTTATAAGAGAGTTGGAATGTCAACCTCAAAATAGTGTAGTGCTATTAGTATATATAAGCACACATTTTGACTTAAAAATTTGTTTTTACAAGGGACAATTTTCTGCAAAAATATTTGACTTGGAATGAAATTGTATTTATTCATTTTCTCCCTCTTTCAAATTATTTTTTTTATTTATGTTATCTTGTCTTTCGTTTTTATGTTCTATATCTAGCTACCATCAACGCCATCTTGTAAACTATTTTTCTAAAATTGTTAAGAAAAGAGCTTTATCTTAGTGTATGTAAATTGTGCTTCATCCTTTTGTTAATGCAATAAATTATTTTTATATATTTTTATATTGTAAGTGGTTATTGTTTGAAAGTTGATATGTAGTAAATCCGATAAACACCATAAATTACAAGAATAATTGCAGAACTTTAAGATAGTATTTTACTACTAGTTGTAAGATTTATTCATGTAATTAATTTGCGATCTCTTTCCACGTCAACACATACACTTCATTCTTCTAGAACTTTTCACAATTAAACTGTTCAATATCTCGCATAACAATCTGACCAATCAATGCTTATTTTCTCATCAACTATTCAATATACTATGAACATGAAATCGTTTTAGTCAAATTGAAATGGATCACTATCGGTTAAGACCGTCCGATTGGAAGAGACTATTTACGAAACGAAAATTTTAGATTATCCTTCCGCCTATAAACCTCAGAGTCTATAAGAAAAAAAACAACCGATTTCAAAATCTGGACCAAAATGAAGTGACAAATGGAGAATTCAAAAGGGACAGAAAAATAAATTTCTTAAAATATCACAAACTTCGAAGCAATCATTTATAACTGCAGTTGCATTTTGGTAAAAAAAAATATCAGTATATGAAAATAATGGTATTTTTACTTTATGAAATAACGTAATCTTGGCACTGATGAAGGTTTGGTGTTGTCTCAGCAGCTATAGAAAGTGTGTTGCCTTAAGAGCAAAGGGAAGTAACCATGTAATCTGAACCTGAGTTATGTCTCTCTAAGAAACCTGAAACATTCTCTTTACCGTTACCTGCTCACACCATCAGACACGTTTTAAAAGGCTGATTTGTTAAATTTAACCAAATTCCAGTGAAGGTATTCACGTTATATTGTAAGATGACATTTAAAGTAGGGTATTCAAAGAAAAATATGATTTTGATAATTTAATGATAATGTGTATTTTATTAAACATAATTATTCGAGAGTAAAGTAGCACTACTTATTTATGTGTGAGTTTCAAATAATAGAAACTATATAATACCGAGACATCACTTGAATCGGATAAATGACCAGGGACTTGCATTAAATCAGTCATCGTATTAAATTTATATATTTCAAGCTATAGAATCTTCTAAATTCTCGGTAAAACCCTGCATATTATCCATGTATCATGTATCTGATAATATTTGCTATGAAATTTTATAGACGACTTACCTCTTAGACAATTAAATAGTTAAATTTAGTAGATTTTTGCCTAAATGCAGGGTAAGTGGGAGATGTCTTTGAAAGTGTTAACACCTTTTTGTGATTCAATTTAAATTTGTGCTTTGTTTCCCCGATATATTGTTTGGGACATTTTGTACATGAACTTAAGTATATTACATTCGAGTTTTCACATGTTAGGTGCTCTTGGATCGGGTATCTTGTATTCGTAGAGTTACTTAGAAAATAATGCGTTTCTGATATGAAGGGACATGTTTTTGCATCTGCTTGACATACATGGGGCACTCCTTAAACCTGTAGGCACTTCGGCATAAAGTCTATTTTTAGCTGCTAACTGTGCTAAGGTGGACTTTTTTATGCTTCGTAAAAATCGTTTAGAGTATCCACGCCCTTGGTTGAAATCAGAAGACTTTGTGCAAATTCGGTGAAATCGTAAAACTTGTGACTTAATTATTCCAGAAAATGTATGCTTTGGATGAAATGAGCTTATGCAAAAGTTGATGAGTGTCGGTTTCTTTGAAATACACTTTAATATCTAGTTTATTAGTCTCTGCTATGGAATCTCCTTTAAAACAGTAGTATCGAGACAATTTATGCTTTTGTCGCTGACGTTGGCCGTTAGTTTGATGGACGGGTGGTGGTTGTTGAGGATTTCAAAAAATTGCCAAAATTGTTCTATGGAGTAAGTCCAAACCATGAAAATGTCATCTAAAAAGCGTCCATAGAAAAGTGGGTCAAATGGACAAAGGGGTAATACCTCACGTTCCCACTCTGCCATGAAAAGGTTTGCGTATGAAGGGGCGAATCGTTTGCCCATGGCTGTACCTGAGGTTTGTAGATATGTTTTACCATTAAATGTGAAATCATTTCGACTAAGACAAATCTCTAAAAGCTGTAGAATTGCATCGTCGGGTCTGTCTGGATCTGGGTTTCTATCAAAAGATTTGCGAACTGCCATAAGGCCAGTAGTATTGTCGATATTGGTGTACATAGAAGTTACGTCAATAGAAATTAAAATAGCATTTGAAGGGACTTTGAGGTTTTTTATTTTATTGACAAAGTCAGTTGTGTCCTTAAGGTAGGCTCGATGTTGACATGCTAGTGGTAGTAAGAAATGATCGATGTATTCTGACACTGCATAAGACTCACTACCACAGTCAGAGATAATCGGGCGGCCTTTAGGGATTCTATTAGGCATGAACCAATCCTTGGTAGGATTCTTATGAATTTTCGGCAAAGTGTATAAGTGTCTCTCGCGGCAATCAGGTTTGGCAGAAAGATAGTCATATTGTTTCTGTTTTAAATGACTTGTTTTAACTAAGTCGACAAGAATATTGTTTATCAGATTAGCAGTTTCCTTAAAAATCGGCTCCGTTAAAATTGCATAGTGTTTAGGATTATTCAATTGATGCTCTGCTTCTGCTATATAATCTTCCCTATTTAATATAACTCAACATGAACCTTTGTCACTCTTTTTAATTACAATGCTATCGTCTTTTTTAAGTACATTTAATGCTTCACGTTCTACTCGCGTGAGATTAGGCTTCTCGTGTGTTATGAAAAGATTTGATATTTGGTTATTCATACTTGTAAATACGTTTAATATCTGGTTCGAGGTGGAGATGGTCTGGGCACACGACTTGACCTGGTTGGAGAATTCGGGGTGGTTTGTTGATCCAAAAAATTACAGAAGGAAGAAAGTTCGACCGAACCTGGGTCACGTGGTGAAGATTCAGATGGTGTAGGCGAGGAATCTGAAAGGGAAAAGAGAAGGGGGGTACCTTCTCTTCTCTACGAGAACGTTTACCAAAATCTGCTGGACTATAGGGTGGTGAACTGCGGGCTCGTTTAGATGTTTGGTTCGACATGGTGGTGACTCTTGTTGGTACAGGTGTTTGTGGATCAATCTCCATTTCAGTTGGTAAGGATATGGTTACTCTGGTTTTGGTTTCGTTGATCGTTTGGTAGAATTTGGCAATCACAGGTTGAGTAAGACGTTTCCCATAGGATCGACGGGCCCATGAGAGGGCATGGGAAATAATGCGGTCGATGGCTGGTTGTGATAAAGACTTGGTTCGGATGAAGGTGAGTTTTTCCTCAGTACATTTGTTTGACACAGTCGAAAATATTTGGACACGAGCTGGTTTGAGGACGAAATGGACGTTACAGGGAGCATTAAGTTAATATGAATAATTGACATTTTAAGATACGCCCATTTGGATATAGTGGAAGTTAATGCAATCGACATAATACAAAGATGCAATGTCACTTGTACTGTGTTGAAGTAGTTATGTTAAATGTGATATGTAATGCGTGAAATCAAAAGTGGTATTTTGTTGATTTTATTACGTATTGTGACATTTTACCGATGCATGAAAGGTTTGATGCACAATGTAATTTAGGTATTAGTACACACAACATTTACATTAAAGGTAAAATGTCGTTTGCATTATGGTATTAGTGATTTCTTCACTGAATTTTATTCTGACCATAATTGACCTCCATAGGCTTCATCGTTTGGTTTTAATAGTGTGTATTATGAGATTGTACTATAAAGTTTAAGTTGGGCATATAATTATAACTTACCTATATAGTATATTGCATTTTATTTACAAATATTATGAAGTTTGGTTATTTTATGGATGTGGAAATCTATTTCCATTACATTACTGCAGAATGAAATTAATATTGTAATATCAATAATATTTTAAATCAAGTAGCCAATCTCTTATTTACTCTTCATGTAGAGTGTTTGTACAAATAACATGTTATTTGATAGAAGTGGGCCTATTACGTGTTTTTAAAATACAAGTAGCAAGAATAGATTTACGCTTAAAAATTAATTTGATAAGAAATCAATTGCTTCTTAGCTGTAATATATAATGAAAAGTATAAATTGATTATCAAATAGATAATATGTACAATTGTTTGTTATTCGTGTATCCAGAAACTCCCCTATTGCAATCGCATGGTTTTTGGATTGTTTGTTCTTGTAGTATAGATACACATACTTCTATGAACAGAAGATCTTCAATCAATGTTAAATCGACTACATGTTGAACAGAGCATTATTAAGCAGGCAATTGGGTATATAACGTTTTAATCAATGCATGGAAGAACTTTCTTCAGGGGATGACAAAAAGTGTATCAACGATTTGTACAATTATAATTTTTGATCAGATGATGTCTGTGGCTAAGACCTAGTTTTAGTTGAATTGCAACAAACAATTTGGATAATATTTCTAGATTAGACAAACACATTCCCTTTACATCTAAGCACGTCCACATTTAATATTGACTAACATCCGATGTCATCACGCATTTTTACCTCGATTTGAAAAACATAATTGATGTTTTACTTCCTCATCCATATCAGCAACATCATACATATCATATTAGATTATGTCAGTCTAGTCAGTAGCAGAATGTTAAATCATGGATAGAAGCAGATATATGTGTGTCATTGTTTTGTATTTATCTTTGATTCTCATCAACCTTTTGAATAATGTTCAGGGTAAGAAAATATTCATTTTTATTGTTTAAGACATCGACCACTCCAGTTATTTTATCTAAACTGTTTTCTATGTATTTCCTTGCTTTGTTCTTAAGTTTTTAATTAGTCACTACCCTTTATTTTCAGTGCAATTTAGGACCATTAAAACGTTTTTTACTTTCATGAGTATTTGATAATTTAACTTGCAGTGAAAGAGATAAGGAAACTGGTATTTGTATATAGTTCTATGACATAGAAAAAGTAGAAGTACTATTTATTCACATTTTAACCTTAAAAATAGTAAACTCCACTTTAACCCTGTGCCAGTGACGTCTAAGGAACATTTCAACCACCACAGTCTTTGTCTTCCTCTTCAAGAATGCTTCACGTTAGCTTGGCAGGCTCCGAGCTTGGCTTCATTGCCATTATATGGAAGCCGATAGCGGCTATCCTCTTTTTTCAATGTCTCAAAGTCGCCTAGTCGACACGTCGCCGGATTTCAAATTCGACAAGTCGCCAACTCGCCAAGTCGCGTTTAACAAATGGCCGCTATCGGCTTCCGTACCATTATAATGTGTATGGACATTTAAACTTGCATGTTCCCATGCTTGAACGACAAAAGGAACCAGTCTTACTTAAGAATTTGGACACTGAAATGGATTTCATTTCGAAGCAGTTGTAATTGTCTTTGAGATGAACCGTTCTATAATAACAGTTCAATTATTATTTACAAAATATGCATACTTAATCTCTATATGTTCAAAGTTTAAAATGACATAGCAAAATTCTCTTTCGAACCATTTATAGCTTTAAAGTTAATCATCAGAAATGTTTCATCTGTCGTTGTTAGAAACGTGATCATCAAAGACATCCAAATATGTGTGTTGCTCCATTTTAAAGGACTTTAAAAAGGTCTTCTTAACAAAATAAACATCTTATTTAAGATGTTTACACTTTTTCAAATTTGGATTTGTGATTTTTTTAAAACCGTTCTGTAAAATAGTTCTTATATTTATAAAATAACCAATTTAACTCTTATTTAATGGCCCTTAAAAAACTAAAAATTCTATTTCGAAGCATTTAACTTTAACTTTAAATTAAAAAATGGTGGTTAAAACTGTTTCATCAAAGAGATCAAATTTTTCCATCGAGGTTTTTAAAAAAGATATTGATTTTAATTCCAAAAGGGTTTGGGGTTAAACAAAAAAAATTTTTTTAAACCCTTAAATCCAATTTTACTTAAATGGATCCTTCAAAAATACCATTTCAAAGGAAATTCAATTTAAAAAATGGCAAAAAAACCTTTTTTAGGGAAAAAACCCTGGGTTTTTACACATTGGGACAATTCCAAAAGTTGTTAATAAAATACAAGGGCAGGTGATTTTTCCCAAAATGAATCAAAATGGGCCTTAAGAAGGAACCATTTATTTAACATAACCATCTCATAAAGCTAAAACTTGAAAATTAAATTTTTTCAATTTTATTTTTCATATAAAAGAAAAAAATGATCAAATTTTTAAATGGTAATTGTGTGCCAGTCAATGTTTATATAGAGAATTATTTCAAGGTGAAAGAAATGTGGCGCTGAGGAGAAATGCAACCAACCAGAGTTCTGATTATACTGAAAATGGTATCAATTACAATTCATCGTTAGCTGTAGATGGTAACACTGACAGTGATTTTAATCAAAAAACTTGTTCTCATACCTTGAACGATGGTACCAATTGGTGGTGTGTTAATTTACAGAGAGATGTAGATTTTCAAAACATAAAAATATACAACAGACAAAATAGTGAGTTCTTTTAAATTTATAAATATTATTTTATATAACAAAACGGATACCAATTTCTCAATATTTAAAAGAAGCATTTTCTGCAACCCTCTACTACCCGGTCAAAGTTCGATGAAAATATCCCTACAGAATAAACAATCTAAAATAACAAAGATGAATGTATTTTCTCACTGGTTGGATCTTTTAAACTATACTATATTTTTACTAGACCAACCGATATAAGTTATAAATGAAAAGTGACTATTATTAGGTGAAATAATTTAGAAAATAAAAGTTAACATTCGACCTCTAGCTAGAAAGTTCGTGGTGATTTGAATGGATATTTTTTTTATTAGTCAAGTCTCCTTTGGATTATGCACGATATAGTTTATTTCATGTATTATGTTTATAATTACAGTTGAAAGAAGATTACAAGGTTTTGAGATAAGAGTAAGTTCTAATGGAGGATGTAATTATAATGGATATAACCAATCTACAGTTTGTTATAAAGATACTAGTACAACATTACAAGATATCTACAATATAACTAGTTGTAATCAATCATCAGTACAGTTTAATGGTAGATATGTATATATAAGTGTTAAAGACAAATATCTTACTCTCTGTGAAGTAGAAATATTTGAAAGTAAGTGATTGTTTGTTATGTTACCTACAAAATTTGCTTGGTTGAGCACATTTAGTTTTCTTTATTATAAGTAAATAAATAATCTAGAACACTACAAACGTTTTATTAAGTAACCGAAGTAATTAACATATATTTGCTATTAATATTATACTTTTTATACTTACTGTTAAAGAGATATACCTGAAAGGTAATCTTGTATATATGTTCAGACGTAAGTTCAATGGTAGACGAATTTTCTGAATAATGGATATCATTTAAACAACTACCAGCTGTTAGAACACAAAATACTTTAGACTTATAAATACAGAAATTTGTAAATAAAAAAAATTGTAAATATATTTCACCATACATTTTAATTTGGTATGATAATGTCATCATAATTTGTACTACAATCAAATCGCCATTTATCAGAATTTGTTGAGACAAATATCTTGATTGGCTGAAATTAATACTATTTAAAGTAATGATTTTTATTATAGTTACCAGCATAATATTTATCTTGGATTGAGACAACAATTCAGTTTTATTTATTATAAGCTGTATTACTGACTATTAACACTACAAAAAGACTTATTGAAAAGAAAAACTCAAACAATATATTTGCATTAAATTGGTATACGCTACTCCACATTATTTTAAAGGAAATTCCCTGAAGGAGTAATTTATCTTATATTGAGGTCTACCAGTGAACTACACGCCATAGGGTCTTAAAATGATTACGATCGAGAATGTTACTATACATGATTAGACCTATGAAAATATACTATTTAAATAGTTTTTATATTATAGGATAGTACAGTTGCATTGCTATTAAAATTCCATTTTCCATTGAGAAAATCAAGATAGACTCTATTTATGATTTGATTATACATATATTATAGTACATATATGTTACTCTCATTTATTATCCTCTAGAATGTGGAAGTAATTGTAAAGATGGCTGTGATTCTAACGGTAAGTGTAACAATTGTACTACTGGTCATTATGGTAATAAATGTGATATACAATGTCCTATCAATTGTTATAGTGGTTATACCTAAATTAAAAGTGACTATAAAGCTTGCAGTGGTGGTTGTTGGTACAAAATGTCCTTTTCCTCCTTCCGTAATTCATATTTATCATTACACACGACTTCTCGCAGTTAACTTCCGTAACTAGTGGTAACATGTCAAATTAAATGTTTTTATTGATTGTATCAATAGATTTTGTCAATTTACAGGAAGATGTACAAGTTGTAAAGATGGCTATCATGGAAACGAATGTACCGAGAAGTGCCCAATCAGTTGTATTGGTAATTGTGATCAGGATTCTGGAAAATGTGAATCATGTAAATCAGGATCATTTGGTAATCATTGCAATAAAACATGTAGTACAGGATGCTTACCATGTAAACAACAATATAGTAAAACATGTCAATCACAGGATAATAAACCAGTATGTAATATAACTAATGGTTATTGTACTATTGGATGTACTAAAGGATATTATGGTGATGTTTGTAACACGGAATGTAGTAATAACTGTTTAGAGTCGACATGCAACCAGACTAATGGATTGTGTACCGATGGTTGTGTTGCTGGTAAAATGGGCAAACATTGCTCTGAAGGTAGGTCAAGAAGTACACCAATACCATTTTCCTTTGTATATCAGTTGTATGTATTGTTTGTACGACATCGTTTGTGCAGTTATTAAAACTATAATTCGGTGAATAAGCATATAATATATTTGATATTGGACTTGTTTTGAGGTTAATTATCTAGTAAACTCTTAAACTGTTGATACTTACTAATAGTTGAACTAATTGTAATAGTTCTACAGCGTTATAATTCAATTGATAATATTTAGATTGTCCGGGTGGAACTTATGGATTGAGATGTAATTCTACCTGTGGTAATTGTTATAACCAAACTATGTGTCATATTGTAACTGGTACTTGTGGTTCAAAGGGTTGTCAAGTCGGTTTTCAGGGACCAACTTGTAAAGAAGGTAAACTACATATTTCTTGATATCACTTTTTCAACAAAATGAACGAACCTGTATCATATTTAGGGCACGTCACAGTTTTTAGTTTTAGAGTATAGCTCTGATAAACAGAAATCATATTTTGGATAATGTCAAATCTTAGCTCAAAAAACATGTCGGTCTTTTTCTGAATATTTCAAAATGGTAATATAGTTTGAACATAGCTATGACATTTTCTGAGAGATATATAATTTATATTACAGTTGTTACAGAAGAAGCTGATAATAATTCCACTATTATAACAGCTGTTATTGTTACTGTGGTAGTGATTATTGTAGTTGTCATCGGTCTAGTAATATTTATTATACGACGGTAAATTTTCGTTGATCTTCTTGACTTTTGCTTGTAGGTGCTATATTTGTGTTATTATGTGATTATCAGTTATCGGTGGCAATCATCATGAGTTATGGCCCTTATATATTAAAAGGGAAAGTGAAATTTTATGTACAGTCGAATCAATTATTGCTCGTAAACAGCCTTACGTTTTATAAAAGCCAAGCCTAAGTAGATCATAACTATAAATATATGAATTTTATTTTTAAATCTAATGCAGCAGTTTTAGGTATAATAACTGTTGATAGAATACTTGGTACCAATTTATATATCATGTTCTATTTTAAAACATGCACAACATCTTGTGATTATTGTTGTTTTCTGACTAAATCTCACTTTCATGCGTTACAAGTATCGGGTATTTAGTCTCAAGTTGTTTTCTTTATTACAGAAAACAAAAGAAAAGAGAGCCCGTAGCTAGTTCAAGAATGAT
>CM060200.1:5063919-5105012 GCA_030562195.1 Nipponacmea schrenckii
TTTTTCAATAATCAATTGCATCTTAATGGATAATTACTAGGTTCTTTGGATTTATCGGATTATATAAGGATTCTGTTATGTTCTTTATGGCAACAGGTAAATCTTGTGATGAATATATTCACTTATTGGCCACGTAAAAAAAATTTTCAATCTTATGTTCATTCTAAGATGCAGTTTTTACTTTAAAGGCAATCATAAAGTAGAAAGTTTTATGCTTTGGGATTTTATGCCGTAACATTCCAGTTTAAGTAATGTTACAAATGCACAGGCATGGATAAGTAGGCATAATCTCTAGTGAGAGATTATTGTTTGTGCAGATAGTTTGAATATTATAAAACAAAATGAAATTCCATAATCTTAAGAATCTACGTATGTCATGTCAGTTATCTGCAGTTCCATGTAATTCCAAAAGAATATATGGAGAGTTATATTAAATTTTGGTAAAAGTTACACATACAAAATATTTTATAAGGTCGCTCTTGTCATTTCGCACTGATTTGTTATTACCCTATAGCCAAATAATGTGCACAAGTTTGTTTACCCACTTTCAAATCTTTATCCTTGTATCTGATATATTATTAGGCTATTACATTAACAGTAAAATGTATTATGTTTTTGTAGGCAAAAAGAGTTGGTATCAATACTATAATACTTCCAGAAGAAAATAGAAAAGATTTTATTGATCTACCAGATTTTATTAAAGCAGATTTAGAAGCTCATTTTGTCAAGCATTATAATGAGGTGTTTAAGATAGCTTTTCCTCATTTATGATAAACAGCTGTTTTGTTTTTAATCAAATGTGCTTATTCTGAACGAGAATGAATGGATTATAAAATCACCTCAGTTAAGAATGGTGTGTATTTATATTGATATAGGCTAGTTTTTGTTACTGTTTATTTCTTATATAGTAAGATCATTTTGTATAAGATATACATGTTGATGATGAAATAAATATGAACAAAACAGATTTCTATTTTGTCTTCAGATGTCAATCAAGCTGACGTATATTATTGTTTGCACATAGATAAATGCCATATCTTTTTCCCTGACAGAACCATAAAAAATTCATATTTGCTATTATTATCAAAAATGAAGATGGATTAAGAAAGTTTCTAATTACACTTGTGAATGTAGATGAATGGTGTTTGAATAATCGTAATATTTGGATATGATTCACTGTTTTTTCTTTAGATTTTGTGATAAGTTGAACCAGTACAGTACACTGTTCATTAATTAACCTATTACCGGTAAACCCTTAATTGACTAGATTAAAAGACAGAAAGAGTTAATTGATATAATGACTGTACGTTACTGTATAGCCTACAGTTTGGAGCAAGTTAAAAAAAAAAAAAATTTTTTTTTTTTTAACCTATACTTGATGACCGACAGAGGCAAATTGCCGGCGGTCATGTCCGGCGTATATGGGCAAATCATGATCCCTGCAGTACAGCTAATGACCCCTCATGGACATAGTTACTGACGTTCAATTCGATCAATTGATGATCTCAATGTCTATTACAAGACTGACCATAAGTTATTGGCAGGGGAGATTGACAATATGTGCCTTCAATCCTACAGATGTCCAGTAGGCTAAACGTCACTTTAAGATATGTTGCTTTCAATATATAATATGTCCATGTTAGCTGGGTTTGTGAATCTAGACTATATCAGTGAATAGAAATATTATTGAAATTCAGAATACTTATGATTAAATTATGTGTATAGGTTGTTATTTGTTGTTAACCAGACATCCAGGTTTTAACATTCTGGAAGGTTAAGAAGTTTAGTGCTCTTTGACAGATTTATTCACCTTTCTTCACCTGTTTTACAAACCTTGTGTTCATTTTTTCCATACCATTTATTTTTGAGACTGGAAAAAAGCCCTGTGTGTCTAAAAGTGCTTATATGGATAGAAAAGAAAGTGGCCATTTAGCCTTTATCACCCAGTGTCTATCTATGCACAGCTTGACTAAAGTGCTCATGTTTTTACTTGTAACAACGGAGAATGCTACTGGTAATGGAAACTGGAGGATGATTCTGGGGATCAGAGACTAGGGTTTTTAAATGAGAAATGATTGGAATTTCTGATGCTAAAACATCTTTTGAGAATATTTTATGAATTAAGACAAACAAAAAACCAACTGGTATTTTCTTCAATATAATTTTAAAAATAAAAAAATACTGAATGCAGACAAAATTAATTAAAGCAAAAGGTTGAATAATAATAAAAAAAAACAGCAATGGAAACAAATTCTTAAGATAGACATAAAAAGTTGAAAAGGTACTCAATATTTTTTTTTTTGGGGGGGGGGGGGGGGGTATTTAAATGTTTTCGATGTAAGTAAAGGAAAATTTAATTGTAAAGCTATAATAAATTATGATGAATTATTAAAAAATATTATTCAGAGTCAAGTGTTAAATAAAGAAATTGCCAAACTATTATATTGCATTTAAAGAAACCCAATTTTTTTTTCATTTTTTTGTTTGTATGTATATGGTTACAATGTAAATAAACGGAAATATAATTATAAAGCTATAATAAATTATGATAAATTATTAAAAAATGTTATTCAGAGTAAAAGTGTTAAAAAAAGAAACAATATTGTTAAAAGCTTTTTTTTTCCCAATTGGAATTTTTTTTTGAAAAAAAAGGGAAATTAAAAAACTAAAAAAAAATTAAAATTTTTTTTTTAAAATTTTTTCGAAAATAAAGGGTTTTAAAACCAAAAAAATTTAGCTAAATTTTTAAAATTTTTTTTTTTTTGTATTTATATGGTTACGATATAAATAAAGGGAAAGATAATTATAAATCTATAATAAATTATGAAAAATTTTTAAAAAAATATATTAAAAACAGATATAAAACTAAAATTTATAATTATGAAGTTATAATAAATTTTAAACATGAATATATTGGTTATTAAATATATTAAATATATATATATATATTATTGGAATTGTAGTACACAACTACTGTCGCATAAAAAATTGAAAATTAAATTTGAATCAGGTTTTTAAATGTTGGTCGGTGAAGTTGGGCAAAATAGATGTTTGAAATGTGCATGCTTTCAATTTATGAAACTGATTTCTCAGGTCGACCAGCTATTAAAAAATGTTATTCAGAGCCAAAGTGTTAAATTTAGAAATTGCCTTTAGAAAGTGTAATAAATTAATCACAGTAAGACAAAAATCCTGAATGTACAACATGTGCAACTTTATTAAATGCCCGCGCAAAGTTCCATTCATTTACATAAAACTTAGGATTCTCTCATTCTCAAGATGGACCTTTGTCCTCAATAAAACAGTTGCATTTCAAAATACTTAAATTAAATATTATGTGAATATTCAAAAAAGATAATACATTTAAATAAATTAAACTAAAATAATACTAAAGATAGCTTGCCAGGCAAGGTAACATACGCCCACTGGCAGCATTGAATTTGAAAAATAAATAGAGCAATGACTCAAAAACATTCACTAAATGGATATTGAAGTCAAGGGCAAAAACTCAAAAACACCAAGTTTCATCAAAATCCATTGAAAATTGTAGCTTCTATTGAACCACAAAAAAAATTTGACACAATCTTACTAAGTCAAGGGCAATAACTAAAAAACTGTTCATCGAAAAATCATCAAATTCGAACTTGACTGTGTCTTATCAATTCCAATGCTCACACCAAGTTTCATTTAAATCCATTGAAAATTGTAGCTTCTATTTTGTCTACAACAAATATAGAGGCAGGGGCAATAACTCCAAAACTGTTTATCGCAAAATCGTCCAAATCGAACTTGACCACCCTCTTATCAATTCCAATGCTCATACCAAGTTTTCATTAAAATCCATAGATAATTGTAGCTTCTATAGTGTCTACAGAAAATGAATTTTTACGCAATTTTACTTAGTCAAGGGCTATTACTCATAAACTATTCATCAAAAAATCGTCAAATTTGAATTTCTGATAAAAACTGTAGCCTATATCGTGGATATAACCCAAATTTGACGCGTTTTTACAAAGTCAAGGGCAATAACTCAAAATCTGTTCATTCGATAATTTCCATTTTGGAACTTGACCGAGATATCATCAATATATACATGTATACCAAGTTTCATTAAGATCGGATAAAAACTGTAGCCTCTATCATGGATACAACCCTAATTTGACGCATTTTTACTAAGTCAAGGCAATAACTCAAAATCCGTTCATGCAATGATTTCCATTTTTGAACTTGACAGAGATATCATCAATATATACATGTATACCAAGTTGCATTAAGATCAGATAAAAACTGTAGCCTATATTGTGGATACAACCCAAATTTGACGCGTTTTTACTAAGTCAAGTGCAATAACTCAAAAAACGTGCATGCGATAATTTCCATTTTCGAACTTGACTGAGATATCATCAATATATACATGTATACCAAGTTTCATTAAGATCGGATAAAAACTGTAGCCTCTATTGTGGATACAACCCAAATTTGACGCGTTTTTACCAAGTCAAGTGCAATAACTCAAAAACCGTTCATGCGATAATTTCCATTTTCGAACTTGACCGAGATATCATCAATATATACATGTATACCAAGTTTCATTAAGATCGGATAAAAACTGTAGCTTCTATCGTGAATACAACCCAAATTTGACACGTTTTTACTAAGTCAAGGGCAATAACTCAAAATCCGTTCATTCGATAATTTCAATTTTCGAACTTGACCGAGATATCATCAATATATACATGTATACCAAGTTTCATTAAGATCGGATAAAAACTATAGCCTCTATTGTGGATACAACCCAAATTTGACGCGTTTTTACTAAGTCAAGGGCAATAACTCAAAATCCATTCATTCGATAATTTCAATTTTCGAACTTGACCGAGATATCATCAATATATACATGTATACCAAGTTTTATTAAGATTGGATAAAAACTGTAGCCTCTATTGTGGATACAACCCAAATTTGACGCGTTTTTACTAAGTCAAGTGCAATAACTCAAAAACCGTTCATGCGATAATTTCCATTTTCGAACTTGACCGAGATATCATCAATATATACATGTATACCAAGTTTCATTAAGATCGGATAAAAACTGTAGCCTCTATCGTGGATACAACAAATGTCGACGGACCGACGGACCGACGGACGGACGGACAGGGGCGACGGCAATATACGTCCACATTTCCACGTGGGCGTATAAAAAGTAAATAAATAACAAAATATAAAGAGAGACTAGACTATACGTACTGTACAAAAAAAAGGTTATCAATAGTTATGCCGGTATAGATTTTGCACTAATGTTTGGTTCGATGTTTGTGGTCTCAGAAAACGGTCTATTTTCATCATAAACACATTACACACGAAAAAAAATTATCAGACATTGGCATAGTTCCAAAAGTGATCCAAATAGACTCCAACTGCATCAAAACAAAACTTAAATTGTTCCTGAAAGAAAGGTATGGAACTTTTATTTCATTTATGTTAATGCATGATAACACCTAAACTTGGCTCCCCTGTACCAAAACTCCCCCAGAGTATACTGGTGCACGAGTGGTCTCTCAGCAATTTAAATATAAAATTGGAGTTGGATTTAGACTTTTGTCACACTAGAACCTGGCCCCTTTGAGTGCCAATACTGTGTCTTCCAGTGCAAGTACCGTACCAGAGTTTTCTCTCCTCTCAGCCATTTTGTGTTAGCTTTTTATAATATTCGAGGTGGTTTCGATCATTGTTCAAAAAAATGTGAATGGGAAATTAATTAAAAGTAAAGTATAAAAGAAATATTGGATAGTAAATAATATATTATATTTAAAAGAAAGATTGGCGATGTAATGGATCTAAATCCAAATTAAGAAAAAACTTTGAACTTTGTTCGGAAAGAAAGTAGTTCGTAGAATATTATTATCATTGAATAATTAGAGCCTCTGTTATTTAAGACATTGTTAAATGTTACTTACAAAAGAGTTGATAATTTCTGGTCTAGAAATACGTAATTGTAAAATAGTTTGAACAATGTTTACGTCTTTTTCTATAGTTAATCTTTCTAAGATAGCAGCTAAAACACACAGCAGTCCACTTTTATTAACACCATTCCTGAAACAAAGTTTTTAACCTATTATGGGTGTATTGGACTCGCAGATGACATTAAATTACAAATTATTAAAAATCTAATGCCAAAACATATTAAATTTATTGTTTCATCTGTATATTAAAAGCCTATTTTTCTAAGCCTAAGGCAATACCAACAAAAATGTGACAATGGATTAACTATTCGTCTCTACTATGCATGCATAACTGTGCATCATATTTTTGTTCTCTTTTGGTATATTGTGATACAGTGAAACCTCTTAACTCGAAGTCTATTCTCGGTCCCGGCAATATTTTTCTATAATCCGTTTTAAAAAATACTTGTAATGATAATAGATGCTTTGTTAGATAAAATACTTACAAACAACTGACTACCAGTGGACCACTATCATTTATACTAGAAATCTCTTCTAATAAGGTGAATATTGACATTGAACTATCAGGTAATTTATTCTGACCTTTCCAGAAATGACATTGATATACTTTTACTGTTCTGGTAATATTATCCTGAAATTTAAACATTTTTATTACAACATTATATTCTAATATTGTTCGTTACATATTTTCCCTTATTTCAGACACATGCAAGTAGAAAGAATGGGTATCAAAGTGACAAAAGATAACGAAAATTGCATGCATGTCCAACACAAAATGTATAACATTCCTTACATTCCATATTCCAGTATGATATTTCAGAAGCAAATGACTTATATTCAACATATCTTTAGTATGTAAGATTTTCTTTTCTTTTCCACGACAATGACCTGATGAGAAAGTAAGCTACTCACTGTTTCGTGTGTTATTTGAAATGAATTTATATCATAATAGCCATTACTAGTTTTATCTTCTTTTCCTCGTTTTAATATCATTTCACCACACTTTATTTCTGTTTTAGGTAAATATTCACCAATATTCTACAATATAATAATATAGCAATAGTTTACCATAAGGATATAATATTTCAATTCGGCACTGACGTTCTTGTAGCTTTGTTTTTTTCCTAATTTCCTTTCGGAGAATCCACATAGGTTATCTTTTGAACGCTATTTCTAATGAACAAGTAATTACCTTTGCCTTTTTATCATCTAAAGATATAACCACTTTAGTTTCTGAGTTTAAAACCATCAACCAGAAATCTTCTACAGTATTTGGTAGAGGTGTTTGAGTAGCGATATATCCCCTTTTTTTCTTGTAGCTCTAAAGTGGTTAAAATAGACAGGCATTGAGATCCATGTATTCGATAATACTTTTTGTTCCTCTTAATACTATAACCCATGAATTAGGTGTAATTAAGCGAGTACAACTGATAAAAAGGGTACAGAAATCTATAAGTTTATTGTTCCATCCTACCAACAAAATATCAACACATATGTTCCTTTAATAAAGGTGTGCGATATTGGTGTCATAAACGCCGTACGTACACCGTTGCTATTAAAGGAACCTGATCAACTCTGTGACTTTCCTTATGAAGAAATATTGGCTTACTGAGTTACATGTTACATGAATAGAAAGCAACCTACTGGAAGATAAACTGCGTTAATATAATCAGAAGAATTCTCATAGGCTGATCTCATTAACATCAATCTAGCAGAATTAGCTGAAATATTCCACAGATAGAAATAATATCATAGTATAGAGTATATCAAATGATTATAATGTAAATTATTGAAACTGCGTCATAATATTGTGATGGATAATGGAATATAAATAAGTTCTGACATTCCGCTCATCTACACGTAGAGAATTATTTTAAAAGGTAATTATGATCATCTAACATCTAAAGAGTAGTAATTGGTTATTATCTATATAAAAATTTCTGAAAAGACTTCATACATACAGGGCAATACATGTTGAGCTCTATTTTTATTTTTATTTTCTGGTTGTAGAGCTTCTGAGTAACCATCTTTATCTATTTTACAACTTATCATATTCATCAACTAGATAACAATTAACGAGATTTATATTATTATATACATGTATCAAGGTATATTTATATTCCATCTAGATGGTTACAATTACATCTGCATAAACATGTGAAGGCAAAATTTTACAATGATTCGTAATAATCATAACAAATCAAAACAATTGTAAGAATCTGTATTTACATTTCATCTTTTGTAAGACAGGAGATAAATGACATCAAAATAAAATATCAAAATTACCAACATAACTAACTACTGAGGAAAGGAAATATAGACATTTAATATAATTTATAACTAAAAACATTGGTAAAACTGGGTTTCAGGGGTTGTGCACATTAAAGGAAAGATATAGAAATACACACCTGATACTTGAGTTGTAACTGTGATATATTATTATGTGTATCTAGTTGTAGAAGTTGATTATATATTTGAGGATAATTTGTTACTGATGGTGTTGTACCATCAGCTATATACCAAACTGTTAGAGCATCGTGAAGGAACATATACTGGGTCTGTTTTTGAAAAAGAATCATATCAAATATGGTAGTCTTATATGCATAGTTCAGCAATGATCGACAACCGATTCAATCGAACGACTGCAAATTTCGCATAGTAAATGCCTTGAAGTCACTATCTTAAAATGTAATTTTTTCTGATTAGTGTGTCTTTGGTTTGTGATCCTGGACAAATACTTCAAAATTACTTTCAAACATTACCCTATTTTTACATTAAAATTTCAGATCTTACCACAGTCTGAACCATGTTAACCCTTTCTTGTCTCATCTGTGATACACAAGAAAAAATATCTACAGAATTTTCAGCTTGTGCTTGTTGTATCAGATAATCTAAAGCTAAAAATGTTCCAGTTCTACCAATACCGGCACTGAAAAATAAGAAAATCTCGAATATTTAGAACTGTTGTTGTATGAAGGATTTTTCAATGTGAAATCTTTGAAAAACCTTTTAGAACCTAACTGGGTTTTTTTGCGCTCCACTATGAGTAGGTCATCTGTGGTTTTTGTCTCTATTAAAATTTGCCGAGCTCGATCCTTGCATCCAATTGGTGCGCTTTTATCCATTCACCACCATTTAAAATATAATATATATTTTGGTAGCCCTTCATTTATTTGATGAACTTAAATGAAAGCAAGTAAATACATAATTCATGTAAAATATATGTGTGTATGTTTTTAACTAAACAAATTTCAACAATGAAATTTACTTACCTACAATGAACTATCATAGGACCTGAACGTTTTGATGGCAACTTGTTGACTTTATTACGGAATTCAACCAAAGAAGCAATATCAGATGGTACACCTTTATCAGGCCATGATGTATAGTGGTATTGTCGAAATATTCTTGAAATTGAGTTCTTGAATAAAAAATAAAAAAGACAATAGATGTTAAAATAAGAAACCTTCATTGATCTAATTTGTCTTTAAATTTGACATCAACACTATTAAATTGATATATCTATATTCATAATCTTTTCTCTCAATCTGCATGGACATTTGCCTCACGTTGATGTAGTTACGGCTCAGACTTATGATACTCGATAGCAAATATGATTCCAACGACTTCTATCAATAAGTATCTGGAGAACATACATGTACCTTGTTTATTTGCAGCTCTCGTATCGTGTGATGTGCATAAACCTCTTCCTTTATTAATTTCATGTTAATTTGACCAAATTTCTGTGTTTTACCAACATCTGGCCAATACTGCTTACATTTCTCCTGAAATAATATAGAGTATTTTATGTGTAGTTTAAATCCCAAGATCCCTCCTTTTATCTAAATCGTAGAATTCATTATACCTAGTGATAATGTTGTTCGTAGGACTTTTCAAAATTGAACATCCGCTTCGCCCTCTCATTTTCAGAGAATCGTACAAAAGGCGGACATTATTTTTACTGAATTTTAATTGCTGATGTCTTCATGATATTAGAAATATATATCCTGGGAAAAAGTTCAATTATTAGTTTTACAACAGTTTTGCGAGAGCAAAATGTTGAATATTATTTTTGTAAAACGACAAAATAATGCGGTCAACTATATACTGTATTGAGATAGAAAGAGGAGACAAGAAAGTGCGTTTTATACATACAATGGTGTTTTCGAACAAATTTGTCACCATAACTATTTTACTGGTATCAGCATCCCATATCATTCTTATAAACTCTTCCATATTAACTTCAATGGGTCCTGAATGATAAAAACTAATTGTGTCTTCAAGAAAGGTACAACTACAGCACTTTTGATACAATCACTATATAAGTTCATAGAGTGATATACAAATATGAAGTGAAGTCTATACGATTGTCCAACTAAATGCTTGTTTTTGTTTAATGTTGTACTTCTTGTAAAGAAACCCATTTTTATAATTTCACCATAACCATAGCAGTTTTATCTCCATAGAAAACAATAAGTGAATTTACTTTATTTAAATGAAATATGGGTACAATTTACCTTGGGATGCGATATACTTTGAAGTCTGATCATATTTCTACAATATAAATATGTTAAAATATTGATACATGTGTAGCAGGTAAAATTCTCTTCACTACTCTAGTAAACCTTACAACACACGATAAAGATGCCCAGATGTAGACAATAGGACAGTGTTTTAAAATATTAAGTATTAATCCTAGGATTATATATCAAAATTAATTATGAGTATCAAATCAATCAAGAAAAATTGGCTCATATGGAATGACAGATCAAAACAGAAGAGAAATACCCAAAAGTTCGAGACCGCTTATTAATTAATCAATCCCTTCCCGAAATAAGACTTTGATATAATAATTAGGATCAGTTAAAACTGATACTTACTTAAAATAATATATCAGATATTGATATAATCTGAATTAGTATCTTTATCAGTTAAAACTATAACTTACAATATTATAACAGATACTGTTATAATCTGAATTAGTATCATTACCAGTTAAAACTATAACTTACAATATTATAACAGATACTGTTATAATCTGAATTAGTATCATTACCAGTTAAAACTATAACTTACAATAATATAACAGATATTGTTATAATCTGAATTAGTATCATTATTAGTTAGAACTATAACTTACAGTAATATAACAGGCGTTGATATAATCTGAATTAGTACCTTCATTAGTTAAAACTATAACTTACAGTAATATAACAGATATTGATATAATCTGAATTAGTATCATTATTAGTTAACTATAACTTACAGTAATATAACAGGCATTGATATAATCTGAATTAGTATCATTATTAGGTAACTATAACTTACAGTAATATAACAGGCATTGATATAATCTGAATTAGTATCATTATTAGGTAACTATAACTTACAGTAAAATAACAGGCATTGATATAATCTGAATTAGTATCATTATTAGGTAACTATAACTTACAGTAATATAACAGGCATTGATATAATCTGAATTAGTATCATTATCAGTTAAAACTATAACTTACAGTAATATAACAGATATTGATATAATCTGAATTAGTATCATTTTTAGTTAGAACTATAACTTACAGTAATATAACAGGCGTTGATATAATCTGAATTAGTATCATTATTAGGTAACTATAACTTACAGTAATATAACAGGCATTGATATAATCTGAATTAGTATCATTATTAGGTAACTATAACTTACAGTATGGAACAGGCATTGATATAATCTGAATTAGTATCATTATTAGGTAACTACAGTAATATAACAGGCATTGATATAATCTGAATTAGTATCATTATTAGGTAACTATAACTTACAGTAATATAACAGGCATTGATATAATCTGAATTAGTATCATTATTAGGTTACTATAACTTACAGTAATATAACACGCGTTGCTATAATCTGAATTAGTATCATTGTAGCTTAGTAGCTTTATTAAAGCTTTAGCATTTCTGCTTTAGCAACATATAGACATAAACATAGATACATATAACATATATACACATTATGTACAAAACAAATACTAATACGTTTACGACAATACAATTATAAATTTACATTAGATGAATTTTTGCAGGAAACACAACTTATAGCATGAAAAAAGATTCTCTATGTTTCCAAGCTGATTTGAGATATTTACAAATATTTAAAGTTAAAATTTCATTCTTACATTCCAACATTGTGTAATATTTTACATAATCTGGATATGTTATGTAATAGCGAGGAATATACATTTTTCTAATATCATCAAAAAATGGACAAATTAACAGAAAATGAAATTCATCTTCTAATACGTTTAGATTACATAACTGACAGATACGCTCGTTTCTTGATGTTTTTGAATATCGGCCAGTTTCGACACGTAACTGTAAATTACCTAATCTAAAATTACAAAGGATACTACTGTGAATCAAAATCTTTCATGGACTCCGCACGTAAAGTTCGTTGCTAAAATTTTAAATACTAAGTTATTTCAACTGCGACAGTTAAGAAAGATCATGCCTGAAAAATATAGATCTATTTTTTATAAATGTCACTTTCAACCATATTTGGATTATTGTTCAACTATTTAGGGTTCGCACGACATTGCATCGGCCGATATTTTACACAGGCAACAAAAAATTGCTTTTAGATTAATTCTTGGTTCTAAGTATAATACTGATTGGTCACTGAATCTTAAAAGGCTTAATGTTTTTGACATTAAAACCAGGCATAATTTTAATTCGTATAAATTTATGTATAAAATTCTGAACAACTTGTCTCCTTCCTACCTTTCAAGCCTCTTTAGCTATAAACAGACGCCTTATTCTAGCATAAATTCAAAACTTGTGGTGCAAAAACCACGAATCAATTTGATTAAACAAAGTATTAAATACAAAGGATCAATTTTATGGAATGGTCTAGACGAAAATATTAAATCAGCATCAGATTTTAAGACTTTTCGAAGGATGATTCTTGGTAATCTTTCATTAACATAAGCATACTTCCTGTTACACGGGTATTCTTTTCACCAACTATAGGCTTACTTGCTGATGGCTATCTTAACAATTGTGTTTCTCCATGATTTAATGATTTAAGTAATTTATTAATTTTATTTTTCCCTTTCCCACAGGTATATCACCACCAACAATTCTATTTTGGCCTAACTTGAACCATTTTGAAAATCTAAATTACTACTGTCGGGGGATGAGTAAACATCCTTAAAGCTGGTCTTGAGCATGGACAAATCCTACCTCCCCCTCCATAGAAAATAAGAACATAAAATGGAGTAGGGTTGGGTAGCCGCAGCACATGCACTGACGCTTTGGCAATTCTGTTTTTCCTTTTTTTTTCTTTTTTTTCTTTTTTTTTTTTTTTTTCTTTTTTTTTTTTTTTTTATATGTATGTTTTGATGTCTGATCGTCTCATGCAGATGTACTTGTCTATTCCTTGGTTTTTGTGGTCATGTACTTGATCGCAGAATGATGAATCTGTCCATTTTATACACATGTACTTGTGTATTTTAAAACTAATTGTACATTGAAATGATATATGGTTTTTGCTGTCATGTACTTGATCGCCGGAAGATAAATCTGTCCATTATTTACACATGTAATTGTGTATTTGAAAATAAATTGTACGTTGAAATAATACGTGATTTTTTGCGGTCGTGTGCATGGCCGCGGGAACTATATATTACATCCATTTTATAAACAAATTGTAGGTTGAAAATCTGTCCATTCATGCACATGTACTTGTGTATTTTTAAACAAATTGTACGTGGAGTATTGTATATTTATTTGTGGTCATGTACTTGATCGCCGGAACATATCTCTGTCCATTTGATACACATGTACTTGTGTATTTTTAGTATTTCAGACGAATTGTATATTGAGATATTATGTATTTTCGATTTTATTTTTTTATTTTTTTTTTTTTTTTTTATTTTTTTTTTTTCCAATGTATTGCCCCATGGGCTGAATGTGAGACAGGACCATGTCCTTGTGTATTGGGCCTAATTCTGACCCATGTAAAATAAAGAGTTTATTATTATTATTATTATTACGGTAGTTATCATATTTAATAAAAGATAAAAAACGTTCTTGTTCATGTTTCAGTTTAAAATGTTTATATAAAACTAATTTGTTGGAAGAATTAATTTCTGAAAACCATTGTTGTTTATATTGGTCAATAATTCGAGAGCGAATAATATCAAACGGGCAGGTATTTAAAATAAATTGAAAGTCCCAAATGTAATTTAAGCCCAGATCATATATTAGATTTCTCACTTGAGTTGCCCAGTTCTGTTTACCCCTGTCACAATCATCCTTAAGCTCCCGATAAATATTAAATAATAATGCCGATGAACAATTTAAAATCTTAAGCCAGTATTTACAAATTCTGATTTTTCTACAAATATATAATGGTAACAATCCAGTTTCACCTAATAAGGCGCATATGTTTGAGCTAAATCTTACTTTTAATAGTTTTCGCATGAACTCGTTTTGTACTTTTTCAACATCCTTTGACAAATTGAACCCCCAGACTTCACATCCATACATTAGAACAGACTTAACTAAAGAATCATAAATTTTCAATTTACAGTCAATAGACATATTTAACTGATTAAAAATGAAATATAATGAATACAAAGCTTTCCTACCCTGATCATGTAACCGTTTTTGTGTAGCATTAAAATGACCATTGTAATTAAGAAGAATTCCCAGATATATGTATGAATCGACAACTTCCAATTCATTTCCATTTACGAACCACTTATCTTTAATGGCCTGATTACCTTTTCTGAACACTACAATCTTTGATTTTTCTTCATTAATATACAATTTCCATTTCGTACAGAACACATAAAATAGATCTAACAAACGTTGTAATTCTTTTGGACACTTGCAGAATAAAACCGTATCATCCGCAAACATTAAAATAAATAAGATTCTATATCTAACAACACAAAAATCATTTATATTATAAGTTTCAGGGAATAAATTAGTTTCAACGTCATACATAAAAAGTAAAAACAATATAGGAGACATTGGTTCGCCTTGTTTTACACCCTTTTGGCATTTAAAACTATCAGATATCTCACCATTTACTCTAACATGTATCTTAACATCATCATATATTGCTTTTATAATTTTAATAAATTTACAGCTACTACCAAATTGGTGAAGTTTGAGGAATAATAAATTATGTGAAATCTTATCAAAACATTTACGGAGATCTATAAAACTAGCATACAATTTCTCACCCTTTCCCAGTGTTTGTGTAATCAGATTTTGTAAAAAATTATTAGGTAACTACAGTAATATAACAGATATTGATATAATCTGAATTAGTATCATTATTAGTTAGAACTATAACTTACAGTAATATAACAGATATTGATATAATCTGAATTAGTATCATTATTAGTTTGAACTATAACTTACAGTAATATAACAGATATTGATATAATCTGAATTAGTATCATTATTAGTTAGAACTATAACTTACAGTAATATAACAGGCGTTGATATAATCTGAATTGGGATCAGCGTCTATTGGTTCTAGTTTTACTCTGGTATCATCAACTATGAAAAATATTTTATTCATATTAACACGAGCGTATCTAGGTGCCATTTCCCAAAACATTGTTCTACTTCACTTTAAAAGTCGTGTTAACTATCTATCTATCTATCTGAATTTAAAAGTAATTGCATTTTGGGAGTGAGCATAGTAATTGCATTTAGGGAGTGAGCATTGGATCCCCAGGTTCACCATCTCTAGATTATTTTATCTTCTAGACAAGTGCAAGTGGCAGTCATATTGTAATTATAATATTTGAGAATTATTGATATTACTTTGTGTTAATGAATTGCATATTTTACAGTTGATTTAATTTAATGGAAAAAGTTTATTGTATGGTTGTCCAATCGCCCGAGTTGGGTCGGTAAATGAATTGAATATATAGTTTATTGTATGGTTGCCCGATCGCCCGAGTAACCGAGTTGGGTCGGTAAATGAATTGAATATATAGTTTATTGTATGGTTGTCCAATCGCCCGAGTTGGGTCGGTAAATGAATTGAATATATAGTTTATTGTATGGTTGCCCGATCGCCCGAGTAACCGAGTTGGGTCGGTAAATGAATTGAATATATAGTTTATTGTATGGTTGTCCAATCGCCCGAGTTGGGTCGGTAAATGAATTGAATATATAGTTTATTGTATGGTTGTCCAATCGCCCGAGTTGGGTCGGTAAATGAATTGAATATATAGTTTATTGTATGGTTGTCCAATCGCCCGAGTTGGGTCGGTAAATGAATTTATTATATAGTTTATTGTATGGTTGCCCAATCGCCCGAGTAACCGAGTTGGGTCGGTAACCTTATATCAAGCCGTTGCCTAATTACGCCAAATAAAATTTTAGAATTTCAATTGTGTTGGTTTTCTTTGATAATAAAGTTTAATCGTTTTAGATTAAACTCGTATACTTACAGGCACAAATTTTTTTGTATCTATTTTTTGGTCCATTAAGTTCATTCAAACAAGTAACATGTGGTCGACAAAGTCCTTTTGGTAATTTCTGAAAGTAAGACACTATCTAATATATACATTGCTTGTTTTAGTTCAAAAAGATAAATTAAAGCTTATTAAAATTTAATAATTCAATAATCCTATTATCATTAATATTCAAACAAACCTGATATTCCTCTGTTATTAGATCTCTTTTAGTTTGACTGTAGTCCCATAAGTCTGATAAAGCTATCTTCTTGGTCGATGTAGGGTTAACAATTTCAATATTCTGGTAAATTTGTGGTTGGTTATTTCCATGATCCTGTATTGGGTTGGGTTTATTGTACAACTGTTTAGTATTTGACACTGAAATATCATCTCTTGAATTAGGTACGGGCTCTCTTTTCTTTTGTTTTCTGTAATAAAGAAAACAACTTGAGACTAAATACCCGATACTTGTAACGCATGAAAGTGAGATTTAGTCAAAAAACAACAATAATCACAAGATGTTGTGCATGTTTTAAAATAGAACATGATATATAAATTGGTACCAAGTATTCTATCAACAGT
The DNA here is from genome assembly GCA_030562195.1 of Nipponacmea schrenckii. Taxonomy (NCBI): domain Eukaryota; kingdom Metazoa; phylum Mollusca; class Gastropoda; family Lottiidae; genus Nipponacmea; species Nipponacmea schrenckii. Next base: position 5,080,949 of record CM060200.1, read on the forward strand.
TATTATACCTAAAACTGCTGCATTAGATTTAAAAATAAAATTCATATATTTATAGTTATGATCTACTTAGGCTTGGCTTTTATAAAACGTAAGGCTGTTTACGAGCAATAATTGATTCGACTGTACATAAAATTTCACTTTCCCTTTTAATATATAAGGGCCATAACTCATGATGATTGCCACCGATAACTGATAATCACATAATAACACAAATATAGCACCTACAAGCAAAAGTCAAGAAGATCAACGAAAATTTACCGTCGTGTTATTAATACTACTAGAACGATGACAACTACAATAATCACTACCAAAGTAACAATAACAGCTGTTATAATGATGGAATTATTATCAGCTTCTCCTGTAAAAACTGTAATATAAATTATATATCTCTCAGAAAATATCATAGCTATGTTCAAACTATACTACCATTTTGAAATATTCAGAAAAAGACCGACATGTTTTTTGAGCTAAGATTTGACATTATCCAAAATATGATTTCTGTTTATCAGAGCTATACTCTAAAACTAAAAACTGTGACGTTCCCTAAATATGACACAGGTTCGTTAATTTTGTTGAAAAAGTGATATCAAGAAATATGTAGTTTACCTTCTTTACAAGTTGGACCCTGAAAACCGACTTGACAACCCTTGGGATCACAAGTACCAGTTACAATATGACACATAGTTTGGTTATAACAATTACCACAGGTAGAATTACATCTCAATCCATAAGTTCCACCCGGACAATCTAAATATTATCAATTGAATTATAACGCTGTAGAACTATTACAATTAGTTCAACTATTAGTAAGTATCAACAGTTTAAGAGTTTACTAGATAATTAATCACAAAACAAGTCCAATATCAAATATTGTGTATCCTTTTTCATCGAATTATAGTTTAAATAACTGCACAAACGATGTCGTACATACAATACATACAATAACTGATATACAAAGAAAAATGGTATTGGTTTACTTCTTGACCTACCTTCAGAGCAATCTTTGCCCATTTTACCAGCAACACAACCATCAGTACACAATCCATTAGTTTGGTTGCATGTCGACTCTAAACAGTTATTACTACATTCCGTGTTACAAACATCACCATAATATCCTTTAATACATCCAATAGTACAATAACCATTAGTTATATTACATACTGGTTTATTATCCTGTGATTGACATGTTTTACTATATTGTTGTTTACATGGTAAGCATCCTGTACTACATGTTTTATTACAATGATTACCAAATGATCCTGATTTACATGATTCACATTTTCCAGAATCCTGCTCGCAATTACCAATACAACTGATTGGGCACTTCTCGGTACATTTGTTTCCATGATAGCCATCTTTACAACTTGTACATCTTCCTGTAAATTGACAAAATCTATTGATACAAAGAATAAAACATTTAATTTGACATGTTACCACTAGTTACGGAAGTTTACTGCGTGAAGTCGTGAGACAAAACGATGGAAAAAAAAAGGGAAGATCAAGAAAAAGGGCGATAAAGCGATCTCGATCTCGATATTTTTTTGCTATCGCTTTCTCACCTTTTTAACCCTCGCTGTCTCCTCACCCCTTTTCTCACTTTCTCATCCTTTTCCTTGACACCCCCCCCCCCCCCGCTTTCTTGTCCCTGTATTGCCTTTTCTCGCAATTTACCTAGCCTTTTACATTCATCTTTGTTTTTATATAAACATAATAAAACCGTTATTAAGCAGTAATATTGTGAATAGATGGACCGACATTGGTGCCATTAGTATAATCATTTGTGTGTTACTTTTTATTGACATGAATAATTTCTGTGTAATGATAAAGATGAATGGCAAAAGCGAGGAAAGGTCATTGTGTACCGAACAACCACCACTACAAGCTTTACACTCGCTTTTAATTTAGGTATAACCACTATAACAATTGATAGGACATGGTGTATCATATTTATAACCATAAATTATACTAGAAATACAAAATTGTTACACTTACCGTTAGAATCACAGCCATCTTTACAATTACTTCCACATTCTAGAGGATAATAAATGAGAGTAACATATATGTACTATAATATATGTATAATCAAATCAGAAAAGAGTCTAATCTTGATTTCCTCAATGGAAAATAGAATATTAATTGCAATGCAACTGTACTATCCTATAATATAAAAACTATTTAAATAGTATATTTTCATAGGTCTAATCAAGTATATTAACATTCTCGATCGTAATCATTTTAACGACCCTATGGAGACTTAGGCCGGTGTGATTCCTGGCGACGTCTAGAAGCATATAATGATAAGATTACCTTTCAGGTATATCTCCTTTAACAGTAAGTCGTGGAGGAAGAAGTATAAATATTAATAGCAAATATATTGTTTAAGTTGTCTTCGGTTATTTCAATAAGATCTGTTTTGTAGTGTTCTAGTTATTATTTATTTACCTTATAATAAAGAAACCTTTCCGTGTAAATGTGCTCAACCAAGCAAATTTTGTAGGTAACATAACAAACAATCACTTACTTTCAAATATTTCTACTTCACAGAGAGTAAGATATTTGTCTTCTATAACACTTATATATACATATCTACCATTAAACTGTACTGGTGATTGATTACAACTATTTATATTGTAGATATCTTGTACTGTTGTACTAGTATCTTTATAACAAACTGTAGATTGTAGATATCCATTATAATTACATCCTCCATTAGAACTTACTCTTATCTCAAAACCTTGTAATCTTTCTTTTCCTGTAAATATAAACATATATATCCCATTAGAACTTATTCTTATTTCAAAACCTTTTCATATTTTTTGAACTGTAAGTATAAACATTATACATGAAATAAACTATATAGTGCATAATACAAAGACTTGACTTATAATTAAAAAAAAAATTTCCATTCAAATCACCAAGAACTTTCTAGCTAGAGGTCGAATGTTAACTTTTATTTTCTAAAATATTTCACCTGATCATAGTCACTTTTCATTTATAACTTATATCGGTTGGTCTAGTTAAAAATATAGTATAGTTTAAAAGATCCAACCAGTGAGAAAATACATTCATCTTTGTTATTTTAGATTGTTTATTCTGTAGGGATATTTTCATCGAACTTTGACCGGGTAGTAGAGGGTTGCAGAAAATGCTTCTTTTAAATATTGAGAAATTGGTATCCGTTTTGTTATATCAACATCAATAATTTATAAATTTAAAAGAACTCACGGTCTTCTCTGTTGTATATTTTTATGTTTTTAAAATCTACATATCTCTGTAAATCAACACACCACCAATTGGTACCATCGTTCAAGGTATGAGAACAAGTTCTTTGATTGAAATCACTGTCAGTGTTACCATCTACAGCTAACGATGAATTGTAATTGATACCATTTTTGTAATTGATACCATTTTTGTAATTGATACCATTTTTAGTATAATCAGAACTCTGGTTGGTTGTATTTCTCCTCAGCGCCACATTTCTTTCACCTTGAAATAATTCTCTATATAAACATTGACTGGCACACAATTACCATAAAATTAGATCTTTATTTTTATATATGGAAAATTGAAAATTGAAAAATTTGATTTTCAAGTTTTAGCTTTATGAATGAGTTATGTTAAATAAATGTTGTTCTCTACAGCCATCTGCCATAGATCCCACCTGCTTGATATTTTATTGGACTTCTGTGGTGTTGTCGCAATGTATTAATACCAGTTTGCCCTTAAGGTGGTGGATAAATTGATGACCTTTGAAATGGTATCCTTCTTGAAGGATCCGTCTTCAGTAGGAATTTATTTAAGGGTTTAAAATTGATCACCGGCCTTAGTTTTTTTAACAACCGCTTTTGGAATTAGAAATCAAGTGCTGTAAAAACCTCGATGGATTTCTCTCAAAAGAATTAGTTTTATAGCCACCTTTTCTAATAACGTTGAAGTTTCTGCATTTGAAATATATTTTTAGTTTTAAGGGCCATTAATGTCAAACCATATGTAAAATATTTCGAATATAGATAATATAACCAACTTCACTCTCCAAATATTAGATGAAAACTATCAACCATTTTATTATTTCTTTGTTTGTACGAATACCTCAAAGGCCTTCAAAATGAGCAACACACATATTTGGATGTCTTTGATGATCACGTTTCTAACAACGACAGATGAAACATTTCTGATGATTAACTTTAAAGCTATAAATGATTTGAAAGAGAGATTGAGAAATTTTGCTATGTAATTTTAAACAATCCTGAACATATAGAGATTAAGTAAATTAAACTATCAAATAATCATGAAGTAAAAAAAAACAACGTTTTAATGATACTAAATTGCACTGAACAATACAAATGGACATTTTCTTACCCTGAACAATATTCAAAAGGTTGATGAGAATCAAACATAAATACAAAACAAGCTAGACACATATCCATGATTTAACATTCTGCTACTGACTAGACTGGCATAATCTAATATAATATTTATGATGTTGCTGATATGGATGAGGAAGTAAAACACCAATTATGTTTTTCAAATCGAGGTAAATGCGTGATGACATCGGATATTAGTCAATGTGGACGTGCTTAGATGTAATGGGAATGTGTTTGTCTAATATAGAAATATTATCCCAATTGTTTGTTGCAATTCAACTAAAACTAGGTCTGAGCCACAGACATCTGATCAAAAATTTTAATTGTGCAAATCGATGATACACTTTTTGTCATCCCCTGAAGAAAGTTCTTCCATGCATTGATTAAAACATTATATCCAATTTCCTGCTGAAAAATGCGACGATCAACATGTTGTCAAATTAGAACAATATTTGATTGAAGATCTTCCGTCCACAATCAAATTATACCTTTCATTTCCTTTAATATTACAGCTAAAAATTTCTTCAGAATCAATTGATTTCTTATCAAATTAATTTTTTAAGCGTAAATCTATACTTGCTACTTGTATCTTTAAGACACGTAATACTTCTTTCAAATAATATGTTATTTTTACAAACACTCTAAATAAAGAGTAAATAAGAGATTGGCTATTTGATTTAAAATATTATTGATATTACAATATTAATTTCATTCTGCAGTAATGTAATGGAAATAGATTTCCTGGCTTGTTAACTTAGCCCACTGCTCAAAACACATCCATTAAATATCCAAACTTCATAATATCTTTAATAAATATAGAATATAGGTAAGTTATAATTGTATGCCCATCTTAAACACTATAGAACCATCTCATAATACACACTATTAAAACCAAACGATGTAGCCTGTGTGTAAATAAGAAGATTTCCATCATAAATACCCTATGTACACGTCTTTAAACAATTGTTCTCGTAATATAAACATAAAAATAAGTTATAAATGTTCAACTTAAATAGATACACAGGTAGAAACATTTCACTTGTTTGAAGATCAAATAGAGGTTGACAAGTAGCAAGTTACTGTTCAACGGAAATTTATGAAATGGATGTTTATATTTATTTTAAAAATTATACATTCTAAAAACCGTCTTCTCCCTTCGTTAAATGTAATTCGAATTTAAGTGATTATTGTAGTGAATTGGATCAGTTAATTTGGCCTGTAGTTACATCGTTGCAAGGGTGCATCCACAAAAATCTTTAACCGACCGAGCAATATCATTACTGCAACTAAGCATGTCACTCGTATATGTAACTTATACTTCCCCGTATCAACAATCAAGTCTGACTAAGGTACAGAGACAAACAGATTCTTATTGAAGTGGCAGTAAGTTTGGTAAATATTGTAGTAGATTTTGTAGTAGATTAACCTGCATATTATTAATTATTAATCTCAGAGATTAACTATTGACCTGAAAGGGAAGACAGGGTAGTATTGCTAATTAAGCTTAGTTGTTGATTAGAGGGATTTGGCTATAGTTTTAATTACTATGCTGGGTTGCCACAAACAAACTGGTTGTTAGCTCTGTATTTGATTATAGATACAGCGTCCTAGAATGGGTCTATATAACCCAGCCTCCGCCATATTCTTCAATTAACAACTGAAGCAATACAAATTATATTATCTAAACCCTGTCTTCTATCATTTCAAGGTAAGGTTCATTTTATGAATATATTGCATGTAGGTGAGAGCATTGGTAGTCACGGCCTGATATGGAATCTATAAAAGCAATTAATCAAACGTTATTATAGCCTTGTTATTTGAGCCTTAGATTCCATACTTGCCTATTGACTGCCCCAACTGGTGCAACTCGGTGGATAATCTATAAAAGCAACTATTCAATTATATCAAATTGAGCCTTAGATTATCTGACCAGGCTGCATCAGGACTCAATGCGTGGACTCACAAGTGCACAAGATAATATTGGAGTCATGTCCTTGGCAAGTAGTGCCTCTCGACATTGCAAGCGAGTAAACTCTCCAAACCCCATTATTATGTAATTCATGAAAACACACCAACCTGTATACATGTATGTATTTTAATATTCATATGTATAATGTTTATATTGAATTGAATTATTTGTATTATATTATTATTATTGTCTTGTATAGAATTAACAACTGAAGCAATACAAATTATATGATCTAAACCCTGTCTTCTATCATTTCAAGGAACAACAGTAACATAATAACAAGAGTATATAAGAGCTTAGCAAAAGCATATAAGAGATTAGCGGTAAAACAGATAAGAACGACAGAAAGTACAACTGTTATAATATCATACATCAACATCCGGAGAAATCTGTCGTAAATTTATCTGAAAATGCATTTTACCGTTAATTTTAAAAGATTAAAGGATGGTTTAAAGGTTTACATATACATTTAAACTGTCGCTATATTTTTGGTCGGTGTTGAAACCTAATGTTCATATTATAGCAGAATATAGACCCAAAATGTAGTTAAATATATCTCACAATTATTCTGATGTTTCAACAAAAAATATCGAGCCATGATAAGGCAAACTTAATTAACAAAATTGTTATAATTTTATAAGATTTTGCATACAGCCTTTATAAATTCTGGATAATAAAATTGGAATGAATAATCATTGACTAATGACCTAATTTTAAGTAGCTAATAGTTTATGTCCTGGTATAATATTTCCTTGTGTTTTGATTCAATGATGTTGATGACATTGCGTATAAATTATAGTTCAATAATTAATTAAGGTTTGATCAACTATTAGGTAGAGAAACAGAGAGTTGTGTGGAACTATAAAGGTTATTACAATATACGAGAAAATTCTTCCTTTTACCACTTCACACATAACATATTTCTACTTGTAACAACTTGATGTAAAATACGGAAATGGTCATTCTTTACTTTTGACGTGTTATCATGGGGCATACAGTATAGACAAGGTTATAAAATTATTTCCTTCTTTTAAGTAGATTAGTTTGCAGTTTTTTGTAAACTGGATTGTCCTTATCTGTAATTTCTAGAATGTTGTGTAGTGGTTGAGGGTGATTTTTGTCTAAATTTAATCACAAAAAGGTGTGAAGCGAAAAATGCATTATGAAATCCAGAGATTGAGTTTTATAATTGTTTATTAAGTATAGATCTTCTAAAAGGTGGTGAGAGAGAAATATCGGAGATTGGTGGCGGCGAATCCTCCTCTTTCTTCTGGCTTCCTGTCCAGGCTAGACAGGCTCTCTTATACTACGACCTGAACCCTGGATGCCAAACACACAGGCTATTGGCTGGCGTAGCTTTAATGCAACCTGTCTACTTCAAACATGCATGCACAGTCAGCACTGAACTAGATTTATGCTCCAGGAAACTCTCTCATCACCTTTTCAGTGAAAACAATATATCAAATAATTTGTAGCTAAATTAAAGGGAATAGAGATTACTCTTAGAAAAATATATGTAATTCTTATGGAGTACAATGACTGATTTAATGCATGTCCCTGGTCATTTATCGGATTCATTTGGTGTCTCGGTATTATATAGTTTGTATTACGTGAAATGCATGACCATACATTATTCACACCAGGCATCATATACAAGGGCCAGTCCTATATACAAGTGAGTTTACAATGTGCCCGTATTACTGTGACCAAACTACCCCGTGCCCGTATAACTGTAACCAAAATCCCTTGTGCCCGTATTACTGTGACCAAATTACCTTGTGCCCGTATTACTGTGACCATATTACCCTGTGTCCGTATTAGTGTGACCATATTACCTTGTGCCCCATTACTGTGACCAAAATACCTCGTGCCCGTATTACTGTGACCATCTTTCCGGTGACCAAATTTCTTGTAACTAAGTTACCGTTCCCCATCTATATATGCCGTAATTCTAATATTATCGTTTTGGACAAGGAATATATAAACAATATATACATTTAACAATATTTAATGTCAAATATTTAACAATTTTCATAATCCAAATAAGGGTAATAATTATACGTGGGTGTGGTCTGTGCCAAATTTAGTTTGATAATGAAATAATTCCAAGATTCCCCTGAAAATATTATAGATAATATAAATAGTTTACAGTCGTAATTCTAATACTACCTTTTAAACAAGGAAGGTATAAAATAATATACATCTAATTATTTGGAATTTATTATTAAGGAATACAATGGTGATATCTAATTATTTATAACAAGGAATACAATGGTGATATCTAATTATTTATAACAAGGAATACAATGGTGATATCTAATTATTTATAACAAGGAATACAATGGTGATATCTAATTATTTATAACAAGGAATACAATGGTGATATCTAATTATTTATAACAAGGATTACAATGATGATATCTAATTATTTATAACAAGGAATACTATGGTGATATCTAATTATTTTTAGTTTAACATAGTTATTTTCCATGGCATCATTGAAGTCATATTGTATGGATCCAGATATTTAGCTAATTTTTTTACGTCATTGTTATCTATAGACCACCCCTTTATCCATTAGATTTATTTCTCCAAATGTCAGAGAGATTTATTAGTTGGATCAAGTTCAGATTATGTTATTATTATAATTATTATGAGGAGTTTTAATCAAAACATATTGGAGGGTCATTTGGTTACAGCCAAATTGTTCAGCATTACACTTCCGAAGACTATAGGCTACAAATAACCATACGATAACCTTATATTAGATAAATATTAATCTACCCTTAAGATTTTATAAAACTATTTGCCACCTCTTTATGTTGAAACTTTTTTCTCCATTATAATGTACAATTTAACATTTTTAATTGACATTTCTAGAGCGTATGTATAAAGTTGAGTTTGTATAAGATATCCGAAACATCGAAATTGAAATGTTAAACGTTTCAAAAGGTCCGAATAAGAAGAAATCAGCTGATATAGCTCAATTTGAACTTTTAAACACAATGTCTGTAAAACATGCTATTGCTAATTTTTATTTTAAAAAAATATTAGTGATATCAAATTACTTGTTTTTACTAAAATATTTGAAACTTATATTATTGAGTTAATATTTCACTTCAACTTGAAAGTAAATTATATAAGCCTTTCTGGCAATTGTCACTGATCTGACGTGATACGAATACGGCAATTTTAAACTCATTATTTTTAAAAAATAAAAAATGAAAATACATAACATTTTTACAACACCCTCTCTTTTAATTCGTACAATTATATACATACAATCAAGATAAAACAACACAACGGATTTACTTTTGATTGATTGTATTGTAAATGGGGTATAAAAATGAAATTTATTAAACAGATATATAATACCACTGATTATTGAATATTTATATAAGTAACTATGGTTGTCATCAATTCTTGGTAAAATGAAACAATTTTAACCCATTATCGAGAGAACAAGTTGTTATTTAATCCATATGCAATGTATATGTACATAATATGTTCATATAATAAAAGTTATGTATTCATACATAACTAGATTTATACGACAAATAAAAACAAACAAACAATAAAAGCTATGTTATTAATGCATATTCAGTACTCTGGTGTTAGTCACGTGCAACTCAGCCTATCATCATGTCAAGTGCAGTATTAAGATTATGCCTTAACCAAACGTAGCCCATACATTCCTACAGGATTCGCATTTTAAATAGGATCGAAATATAAAAGTAAGTATAAAATATATTCCTTAAATTGAAATCGGGTATCTGTAGGTTTTCAAATTACTAAGCCTATCGTGTCTAACGAATTCAAGCCACGATGATTGGTTATAGGTCTATGTTTATATGGCATCTGGCTACTTACTAGGATATTAGGTGATGCATTATCGATTTCAATTTCAATCAATGTGAAGTCAAGTATATTTGTATATGGGAAAATAATATTGCAATTGACAGATCGGAACAGAGAATAGCTCCTGATATTTTGAGCTTGGTATTCCTAGTGCAAGAATTCGGTGTTCAATATTTGTTGCAAAATCTTGACGATCCCCACTTAAGGCAGAAAACTCAAATTATTATTTGTAAATTATTTGTTTGTAAAATTATTGTTGAGTTTGTTAGTTACAAATCTGATATATTTCCTGCAGTTCCATTTTCATGTTTACACAATTTATCTTCCTTTTTCAAAATGTATTGTATTGCTCTGTCGTCTGTTACAATAAGCAAGATTTACATTCCACCAGAGGGCATTGCTAGTATTAATGGTTTTATGGGTAATTATTGCACTTTGTTGTCAGTCCGTCCGTCCACAATTGGCTTTTCAACGCGATAGAGACTACAGTTTTCATCTGATTTGACTGAAATTATTGCAAACCAATGAAGACAGATATCAACATGACTTAAACAGAGAAGTATAGAGTGAAGATAATTCGGAGTTGGGGATACTAAAATCGAGATTATCTCTGCGGTAGTAATAAATCCGCTGGAAATTAAACTGGTGAGTTGCACTGTAGCACTCTCCAAACTTTTAGATTTAGGTGTGAATTTATAAACAAAGGCAAATATTGGTCGGATAAATATTTTAAATAATAATTTAAATATTCTCTATTCAGCTATGACAGCTGCACAATTTGATGAAATGGAAACTTTTAGTTAGTGCAACCAAAACAAGGTGGTATTTTATGTTTGAAAAGAAAAATAACATGAAATTTGTTAGACATATTTGTTATACAGGCTTTAGATTATTCGATATTTTATAAATATAATAACATAGTTTTATAAGTAGACATTCATACCTAGTTTGTTGAGATTATCAGCAGGTTTATATTCGAATTAAACACGAAATTGAACTACAGTAATCAAACATAAATTGAATATAATCTTTACAAACCAACTACTGTGTTTGATTAGGCTAATTACTTAATATATTTTTGATATTATGCAAATGATATTTCCAGTCAATATTATTATTGGATGTAATGCCTTCTAAATATATGTGGGCAGAAGAGTAGGACGTAAAACTCCATTCATTTCATTTCATTTCTAAATATATGTTGTTCTTATAAATATAATTATGTTGTTTTATAATAAAAGAAATTTGTTTGATAATGTTAATTACTTGAATACATTTTGCTATTATGTAAATGACCTTTCAAGTCCATATTATAATTGGATGTAAGGTCGTATCACTCTAAGGTGTTGTAAGAAGTAAGAAGACACCTGTCCTATTAAACATTTTATTCTATGAGACTTTTGCCTACGTCGTCCTTTTTGAGGCCATATATTACTACGTTTGGCATTTTTAGACCATTCAATTATGGAGGATGCAATGAGTGAAATTTGAATATTGCCCCTTCTGAACGACCAGACGCTTTTACCAAGTCAGTCCCTCAGACTTGCATCACTGACACGGGGAACCCGAGTTGAACCAATCCGAAAGTCCATCTCGACCTTTGATGGGATTGAACTCTGGATCCTAAGGTTAGTGAGCAAGTATCTAACTTCTTGGCCCAATGCGACTCCCTTGCAGTGGTTATAAATATACTTTTGGATTTGTTTTTATTAATTATAATTGAATTAATCATAAATCATTTTACTATTTTGTTGTATCATGATTTATATAAAGTGTTATAGTGACATTTCAAATGAAGTAGGAGATCATTGGTAAAAATATTACATATAATACGTCATAAAATGAATCCCTGCGGAATGCCGTCAGGATATCACACACTGTGGAGATCATGCTGCATTATATAACAGCATTTGTAAGTGTTCCCTGAACTTAAATATCGATGTAAATTGCCCTTTCGCGCTAAGATGCAATGATTGTGGTTATATTTTATAAAATTGTGGTGCACATTTTAGAAACCTGATAAAGTAGCGGGAGGCATTCTGGTAGGAATTCAATGCAATGAAAACATTCTTCAATTCTCTGAAGCATTTTTTTCCCGAGGTACTAGAATAGGTGTTAATGATATTTTGAACAATTGAAATAAATTCTATAGAAAGGAAATATTTTCTTACCTCTAACAGGACTCAAAACGTTGATGATAATCAGATACAAAAGAATGAATATATTTATGCTTCTATCCATGATTTAACAATCTGCATACTGATTAGACTTGAATTAAATTATTATTTATATCTAACATCCTGGTCTGGACAAGGAAGTAAAATTAACACCAATATCCAAATATGGCGGCTGAAACATATGAGTTATATACGCCCATATTTAATTTGGACATCGATGGATGGATGAGATGGGGATGACTAAATGGAGAAACAGGTTTTAGAGTATGTGTTATCTAAAGAAATTATGTTATAGGTTTTTTTCAATTTTTCCATTCTTAAAATATGGATACTAGCAAACTTTATCAACTATTGTGTTTCTTAACATCATCACTTATTATTTTGAGAAAGACAACACATTTACAATCATCATATATTTATTTTCATTCATTTATAAAATAGTTATCAATTTTGGTTTGACAGAATCTTGACATGGCTGACAAGCAGAGACCAGTGATAACACAGTCAATTTGACCCTGGTATTCAACTACACACCTCCATTATAAATGGAGGAGCGCACAACTAGCCATGAGCAAAAGCACCGCCCTAAAATACAAAATAGTTATCAATTTTGGTTTGGCAGGATCCTGTAATGGCTGACAAACAGAGACTAGTGATAAAACAGTCAATTTGGCCCTGGTATTCAGTACATTTACACTAAACACTGGTCCAAAATTGTGCGCGTAAATGCCATATGTCATTTCTTGAAACGAAACGACACACCTCCATTACAAATGGAGGAGCGCACAACTAGCCATGAGCCAAACCCGCCTAATATCAAAATTAAAAACTATACAAAATAATTGCACATAAACATTCATACACATAATACAAAAAGGCACAAAAGCACCGCCCTAAAAACAAAATGACTATATTAACGCACAAAAGCACCGGCCTCAAATACAAAATTTAAAGAACATATTGGCGCACTAAAGCACAACCGTCAAATATAAATTATAAAAGGACCTATTGGCGCACAAAAGCACGTCCTGATTGAACTACAAAAACATCAGTTTTCCAAATAAATCGAGGTTTTGTGGATTCGAGGTATATCAATGAGTTTAAAACCCCCGCACCCGCTGAGGTGAGGAAAATCCCAAGTTTTTGGTGCATAGTTTTCTGACTCTCCCCCAGCCATATCTGTCCAAATACCTATCAGAGACTAGAGAAATAGAGTCAACAAGTTTCGGATTACAAGTGATGTTCGAGTGGCATCAGCAAGCTTACCAGAGTCATGGCCCTCAACATCACCAGGTACAAGTAAACTGCCACATTCTTCAGCAGAAGAATTAAGATCTGCCCCAGTTAAAGGAGGTTGGAGCGAATAACCTAATTAAATTAGAAGTTGCTAATTTTTTGCATGGTGGTAGCTTTAAGTATCAGTATTGAGAAAATGCAAAATTTACCATAGGTCACCGACTTATTTTTTGAGATAGAGGGCGTTATTTCTGTATGGGTGGGGCACAATACTTGACCTACTTCTGACTCTCAATTCACAGTGTTTTTACACTTCTATAATATTGATTTTTGCAAAAAAACAACATAATGTGATTCCAGACATTTCAGTAATACTTTGGTATCAGCAATATGCTAAAATACAAATTTTCAGACAAAAAACGTTTGGCAGGCCGGTTAGTAATTAAGCTTCCAGAGACACTCAAAGACCTATAACTTGCTTATCGTAAATTAAAATCTGTAAAAATTTTTAACTTTATGTACTCAATTATATAAGAAATCATGTAAGCCCAAAAAATTAGGGGGTCACCGAACTCATTCTCTGAAAAATCGGGCCTGAAGAGGGGTGGGGTCCAACAAGATAATGAGCTAAAGGGAGATAACTCTTTCAGTTCATTACTTTTTATTCATAATATATTCACATAGTTTTTCAATGACTAGTTTTTCCCCACCGAAAAATGATACATCAGATAGTTCAATGCTCTCAACACCAACCGAAGAATCGGGTTGACGGAAACTAGGTGTCGGAGAATGTTTGTTTTCAAAGTAAGTTGTTACCCAGGAAGAATGTTGCTATCCATGACTTTGTCTGGTGTCGTCATTCTGTTTGTAGGGTCGTGAGAGGAAGATTTGTCGAAGACACATTAGACTGGCTTTCTACTTTACATGTCCTCACCGATGAAACTTTTGTTTATTTCTCAAAGTGTGATTACTTCGCGAAATTACCCTTTTTTTCGAGAAAATAATGCTTTCGCCATGGAGGCCGCCATGACACGGAATGTAGGTAAAGACGCGAGTATGGGACGTAACTCCGTCTGTAGTTTCTCGCGACACACATGCGCAGTGTTAATATAGATATCACACACAGGCACCAGAAAAAAAAAAAAAAAAAAAAAAATCGTATATTATTATGTATTAAGAATAGAAAGGTACCTAAGGCGCCACCTTGTTCTTACATTACTTGCTGATCCTCGGCGATGTTTCTCGTTATATCTTCATAATTCATACCGTTTTTCACATGCTTTGGCATTCAAACAGTATTGTTAAATATTTCTTAAACTAAAAAAAAACCCTTTTACATGATAACAACAGTATAAAATGTCGTATTTTATCGAAATACATTAATTCTTACTCCAAATAAAAGTATGGGTTACGGAAGATAAACAAAGATGACGTCATTCTCCGCAGTTATTTAAATTGCTTTTGTTTGATTGGTCATAAATATTGTATTAAATAATGCGGGAAATTAAAGGCACAGAATTAAAAAAAATAATAATAATGTCCAAAGAGGCTACTTTAGCATGGTAAATGTCCTTATTTGATATCTAATAATTATTAGGCAGTTTTAGATTTAAAAATATCAGAATCTGGTGCCTGCTGGCGGTAATTGCGATACGTTTTCCACAATTTTCTGACAATTTTTTAACACATTCTTTAATAAAAAAGCTCTTCCAGTTCCAGCCTGACCTATTATAACCAAATTGTGTCCCTTTTCGGCGTATTCCAGCGCACGACACTGCTCAGATGTCAAGAACATCCTCAGATAAAATCACAACAAAGGGTTTGTTTTGAAGAAACCTCGCAAATAAGTCTGACCAATCAATGGACAGGAATTTATTCAATCCGTACTATGACGTAATCTTTGCCTACTTCCGTGACCAGTACTTTTTGGAACAAGATGGCGCCTTAGGTACCTTTCTTTTCTTAATACATATACGAATTTTTTTTTTTTTTTTTATCAGAATCTGGTGCCTGTGATATCACACGATTCGCCTATTGATAGCTGCTCCTATCACGGAATTGTTAGTGTCTAATATGAATAAGGCATGGCCTTGAATGAGAGCGCAGACTAGGGCTATTGATAATAATGAAAATTTAATACGCAAAATAAAGTCATTCATTGATATATTTCGACGTCATAAATAGCATGTGACGTCACTAAACGCCCTGTCAACATAATTTCGACGGAAGACAACTCTTATATGAGATAAACTTGTTTATGGAAATCCTGCATAGAACATTCAGGGAAAAATTAAGATTAAACGTAAGGTGTTTAAATAGGGTACAAAACATCTATTTTAGTGTTTGTGAA
Source organism: Nipponacmea schrenckii (assembly GCA_030562195.1). Classification (NCBI taxonomy): domain Eukaryota; kingdom Metazoa; phylum Mollusca; class Gastropoda; family Lottiidae; genus Nipponacmea; species Nipponacmea schrenckii. The sequence goes on from CM060200.1 coordinate 5,096,903, forward strand.
AGAAATGTAATTTATTTTAAGAATTCCAGAATATTCACTTCGAGACTACCTTGATTGACTGCGACCTAGCTGTAAACAAACATGGCAGCCCCCATGGCGGCCATCTTTTTTCTTTTTTTTTTTTTACTACAGGGGTGCAAAGTTCTTCTGATGCATATTCATGTATACATGTTACCATAAGAGAGAGCTTCGCTCTCGACGGCTTCGCCGTCGAGAGAGCTGCGCTCTCATATTAGCGCTAGTAGCAATAACTCGCCTTCAGAGGTAAATGTTAGTTGCTACCAACAGCTAACAAAGGCTTACATTATATTATAAACCTATGCCGGCAAATCTCTTTGATGTTGACGGGTAATTCTTATCGCGGAATGACCTCTCAAGAAGCTTAAAGTCGGGAGCGGCTTTGATAATGCATAGGGGAATTTGGGGTTAAACTTGCTGAAGACAGGTTTTTATTCTGTTGTAAAAACCTTTAACCTCTAATAAAATATATCAGGTCTAACTTGTACAATAAAGAAACATTTTCAGTGTTTATTTTTATTTTTATTGTAATTATGTAAAATAGAAAAAAGAAATGGAAAATTTGACGGTTTATAAGTTCGATAATGACCTCGGTCGCGTGTTTACTGGGATATAGAAAAAAAATCCAGTGAAATGGGTGGGGGGGCATAAAAGATGATGGGAAATGAGAAAGACATGAAGACCATGGGAGGGTGTGACGGGAGGGCGGAGGATAAGTGTACGGGTAAGGAAGACATAGAGTGAATAGGGTGGGGAGGGCATAGACTGGAGTGGATGGGAGGGATTGATTAGTTGATTGGCGAAAACAGCCATTGAGTGTGTGGGTGGTTGTAAAGGGTGTGGTGGCACAGAAGATAGTGTGAAGTGGGTGGAAGAGGTGGATTAGAGTAGGTACAAGGTGTAAGGAAAAGGGAAATTATATAAGGCTAGCATTTAGTTGACTGAATGAGAGGTTGGTGTTCAAAGGAATGATAGGAGGAAGGGATTATAGATTAAAGTTGGAGGGGGGGGGGGGGGGTACGGAGTAGAAAAAAGGGCTTTCTCTTAAATTGAGAGGTACTCATTGTACCTTCGTGCAATTCTTCGAATAACATTACTCCGAAGACTTATTATGGACTTGTTACATATTTAATACATGGTCAGAGGAGAAAATTTATATTGGGTTTTGGACAAAAATCATAAAGAGTCTCAATGGTCTAAAAAGAAGGACTTAGTCCACTAATTCTTTGCCATCTATTTCCATGTTAAATGACAAAATTCAACCTTCTAGAACTTTTTCCAGAAATCTCGTTGAAAACTTCCTTATATGTCACTTGAAAGCCAGGCCAATACTTGGTTTCTGTACAAAAATCCAATATAGCATGACCAAGAAAATTTTGAACTAAACAAAATGAAAGTAAACCACTACATTTTATCAACATCCGCTTGACTGTCACTGCACACAAAACCACTATTTTTAGAAATAACCTTCCGCCAATTAAATTTCTCATTATCTCAGAAATTCTGAAAGAAAATTTCAATTTCAGACATCAAATTTCAAATCTAGACCAAAAATTAGTCAAAAATGGGCATGCAAAAACCCCCAAAGGAAGGGAGAAAGAGGATTTCTAAAAATAGAACGGACTAAATAGCATAAAAATTTTTCTGGACTGATCCAAAATCTGAAAAAAATTTAAACTGTAGAACAAATTTAAAATGACCAAAATTTAAAAAATAAAAACCCCGGGAAGGATACAGATATTTATAAATATTAGAACGGACTAAATACTATATATTCTATACTACTACCAAAAAAGGGAATAAAATTTCAGATTACCCCTCCTATATAAAATATATACAAAGGGTTTTCTTTTTAAAATATATACCAAAACTATTCCCATAGCTACTGCAAGGCCTACTATAGCTACTACCATGCCTACTATAGCTACTACCAAACCACTATAGGGTACTACCAGGCCTTTCTACAGCTACCACCATGCCTACTATAGCTACTACCAGGTCTACTATAGCTAACCATTTAAAGGTTTTTTTTCCCCCCAGGGGAAATTTTTAAAAACCCAAGTCGCCATTTCAAATTGCGCGCGAATCCAAAAATTCAGACGTTACTGGGTCATAAAATGAAACTACAAGATGATAATTCGTTTGTTTCTATCACGTGATCGTATAACATCGCAATTTTTTAATGCGCACGCAGTTTGAAATGGCGACATAGTGATTGAAATTCTTGAAAAAAAACTAAGCCATAGGCGTAGCATGAGTGGTGTAGGGAGATAATGATGATATGATTGAACTACAAAAACATCCTTCTTTCCAAAAAAATCAAGGTTTTGGGGGATTCGAGGTTTGTAAATACATTTAAAAGCCCCCACACCCGCGGAGGTGCGGAAAATCCCAAGTTTTAGGTGCCTAGTTTTTTTGACTCTCTAGAAGAGAGGGCTAAATTATGGAAGTTTTTTTTATTTATTTATTTTTTGGAAGGTTTGTGTGTCTATAAAAAGTGTTAACCTTAGTTAGTTGTTTGCAGCAGTATAATTGTTAGCCTCTGTTGCCTGCAGTGTGCATGAGATTATTATAATGTTAGCCTTTGTTAGCTGTTGGTAGCAACTAACATTTACCTCTGAAGGCTATTTGCTATAGTTTTATTTTTCAAATTTGTTTTCCCCACTCATCAGATTTACGCCTCTTGCACCAAGTGGAATGTATAAATGGGCATGTCTTAAAAGCAATTCTTCTGCAACTGGAAATCAACGACCAGCTAAAACTGTGTCACCCGGTTCCCTATGTCACCACTTTGACAATTTTCCTTTTTAAAACCCTTTCCTTTTCCCAAATGACGGGATATTCGGTATTGACCAATGGGTAACAACTTTGTAGAATGTTCTTTTTTAGTAGACCAGGTAAGCCTTAAAATAGACTTTTAGTGATCTGTAAAAAAAATTAAGAAAGTTCCCCCAAAATTTATCTTGCTTTTAATTTAAAGCCGGAGACCTTTAATTTTGTTTTAAAGGGCAAAATTTAAAATTTTACAGTTTTTTTTTTTTTTTTTTCAACTAATGTCTTTTACCAAACCAAAAAAAATTTAAAATTGAGAAGCAGTTTTTACTAATAGTTTTATTGTAATGGCATAATATTATTTACGGGGGTTTTTGATCAAGAAACCCCAATTTTTTTTTAATAAGCACCTTATTGTAAGACTAAAATTTTCTTACAAGGGAATGTTTCCCAACCCAAACAAAAATAAGGTTTAGACAGTAAGCCAAGTCAATTTGTAATGGCAGAATTTGGAGTTTTAGTTGACAATTTACAAAACACCAGGAAGCAAAGTTTGGGTATCAAAAACCTAAGGTGGGTACTGCCCTTCCCAAAATTCTGATTTAAAAAACGGAAAAGGGAACCTTTTAAATGTTTTGGGGAAAAAACCCGTTTGAAGTCAGTAGAAGATCAGTACCGTGCCCTTTCAAACGATAGCGAAGTATCTTTCACAAAATTAAAAGAGCTTCGTTCCTGGTTGTCTAAGTTTTATTTCGCAAGCGACCTTGGAACTGTTGCAAACTGCTGAGTCTTTAGTCAGGAATGCAGAGGAGGGTTGTCGTCTTCAGGGATACAATTTGGTTGAGAGATTGGTGAAATCAGCTGAAACAGTTCTCACTGACTTTCCTATTCCCGATTGCCATCAATTGTGTAGCAAACTATTGACTCAATTTCTTAATGTGCGTAAGTACATTGTGGCAAAAAGAGAAAATCGGAAACGAACATCCAATAAGGCTGAGGCTATTTCAAATGTGGATGGTAAACTAGGAAGCAAGTCTGTATAGCAATGAGCTCTATGCTTTTGAGACTAAAATAAAGAGTAAGAAGAGTGTTGTATTATTTTCTCCCTGTGATCATGATATTTAATAAAATGTGCTGTGCTAATTACTTCTGTTTTCAACGAGAATGCTGCCCAAAAATTTAAGAATATGAGCACCATCAAAATCCCTCCACATAGACAGATTTTATCGTATTATTATGTATGGAAAAGTTTGCATTGTTTGGCGGCCATAATGGAATTTAGAGAGTGACAGGATGGCGCCTATGCCGAAGTTGTCGAGACTCTCTATATATACGACACTGTGTTGTTATCATATAGAAAAATATAACTCTATGGTTGTTATCTATTCAGTTTTTGTGGTCTGAAGTTCAGATGTAGTTGTCTCCCTTCTGGTTATCTCTTTACAATGAAGTTACATTTTTACACCATAGAAAATAGGAAATTACCGGAAAACCTAACTTTCCACCCTCTTTGTTCCCCCATAGAGTAAGTTTATATTATAGAAATTGGTTTCTGAACCTTCTTTGATAACTTAAGATTCTAACCCAGGCTTAGATAGGTTTTTATGTATGTTTTTGTGTCAAAACAGGCGAGTCCTTCGTGACCTTTCACCTGTTCTACTTTCATTTTCATATGATTTGATTTCGTAAACTGTACTGTTTATGTATTTCTTTCAGTCTTTTACCACTCATAGGAAAAAATGTATACTTGCTGGACATTACAGTGTTTACGAGCCAAAAAATCGAATCCTTAGTTAAAGAAAACGTTGACGAGTAAAAAATCGAACTCGTGGACTTTATTTGCAACGTTATTAATTGTTCAACGCTAAAATTGGGTGTCTATAAAACGAAGACCTAAGACCTAAGACTCTATAAAACGAAGACCCAACTATAAAACGAAGACCCATAGGACTATAAAACGAAGACCCAACTATAAAACGAAGACCCAACTAGAAAACGAAGACCCATAGGACTATAAAACGAAGACCCAACTATAAAACGAAGACCCATAGGACTATAAAACGAAGACCCAACTAGAAAACGAAGACCCATAGGACTATAAAACGAAGACCCAACTAGAAAACGAAGACCCATAGGACTATAAAACGAAGACCCAACTAGAAAACGAAGACCCATAGGACTATAAAACGAAGACCCAACTAGAAAGTTATGGCATTCTTTGAGATAGAACAAACCGCATGGTCTGTAGGCTGACATGTTTCATTCTGTGGAAACGTGGTTAAAAATTAGGTCACACACGTACAGGTCATGATATACACTGTAGTTAATATCGGAGAGGGCATTATGGTTTGTATAACTATTTCAGAATGTAGTCCGAATGTCTGAACTGTAAATGTATAATAATATCATTACACCAACTAGAAAACTAGGACCCAACTTCCTCGTACGATCGATCGAGGAATCAAGAATTGAATGGAGGTTAACGTCCTTCTAATGAAGACGGGTTGTTTGGGACAAATCATGTTTCCTCTTATTTCGATGTCTGGTTTTCGGATAGAACCCTTTAAAAAGAATATACATTTTATTTTGACAATCTACAAGTAATTACACGATACATTTAGCATGTTCGGTGTACGGCGTTAAAAGAGAAACGTTAGATGTTTTGACGCTGTGCACCGTTTCAGGAACAAATCAGTCCGTATATCCCAATTCTTCAGTCAAAGCCTTGATATGAGACTGGTGAAGTCTAGCTTTAATTCCACTGGGCACCTCAAGGTATGGAAAGAAATAGCTAATGGGTGAATTGAAGAATGTTGCGAGTGAAAGTGTTTAGATGTTAATAGATATTTTTCAGTAAAGAGTAATTTGCAGTTAATTTTTGTTTTGGTACAAAAATTCCCAAATGATGCTTAAATTAATACTACATGTATATCTAATGTAAATACTGCAATTTAGCAAACTTTAAAAATTTCTGAATTTTGCATAATGTTAATTGGCAATGAAATATAAAATAAAGAAATGTCATGTTATGTTTGAAATATTGAATATATGAAAAATAGGGGAAAATTGTCAAATGAAAATATTTTATTGATAAATTTAACATAAAGTACTTTGAAGAAAAAGATCGATGGACAGCCACAGTTCATCATCAATAGAAAAGGTCAGCACGCAGCAGTTGCATTTGTTTGCGGACAGGAAAAAATTATCCATTTAATAATTATAAAGGCAACACGTGAGTTTGATTTTTATATGGCAACGATGATTACCATAATTGTATGTGTAGAATCTTTTCTTGCCTGTAGGCATGCTAAGCCCGGCAAATGTCGATATAACCTTTCTTGGACGTGCTATGCGGATGGGATATCGTCAAGTTTAGAGCCAGAATTATAATGTCGATCTTTAAGGGAGTTGTATGTTGACTTATTTCAAAGTCCTAGTTTTCTAGTTGGTGTAATGGTATTATTATACATTTACAGTTCAGACATTCGGACTACATTCTGAAATAGTTATACAAACCATAATGCCCTCTCCGATATTAACTACAGTGTATATCATGACCTGTACGTGTGTGACCTAATTTTTAACCACGTTTCCACAGAATGAAACATGTCAGCCTACAGACCATGCGGTTTGTTCTATCTCAAAGAATGCCATAACTTTCTAGTTGGGTCTTCGTTTTATAGTCCTATGGGTCTTCGTTTTATAGTTGGGTCTTCGTTTTATAGTCCTATGGGTCTTCGTTTTATAGTTGGGTCTTCGTTTTATAGTCCTATGGGTCTTCGTTTTCTAGTTGGGTCTTCGTTTTATAGTCCTATGGGTCTTCGTTTTCTAGTTGGGTCTTCGTTTTATAGTCCTATGGGTCTTCGTTTTATAGTTGGGTCTTCGTTTTATAGAGTCTTAGGTCTTAGGTCTTCGTTTTATAGACACCCTCAACAATTAGCAAATTAAAGCATAGCCAAGGAAATGTCTGCCAATTAGGATTTTTCCAATCTTCTTATACATATATAAAATATATTGATATATATAAGATATATAGATGTATTTATTTCTTTGATACAACCCATTATGCACCTGTAATAGCTGCTTCATATTTGAGTAAGGTAATGAACCCAACACCAGATCAATGACAATATACTCAGGTGATAAGTTTAATAAGAGTGGATGATTTGTCATTAAAGGACTAAAACACAACGAACATCTAGTAAATGTTTAATTTTTTGGTATATGGCAATAAAGCGGTAAAAAATACACCGAGAAAATAACACAATATCTAAAATTAGAAGAAAGAACAAAAATTAATTTGCGTATCACAGTGTTAATATCAAGATTCAACATCTAATTTGTTTAAAAGTTTCACTAAAAGCGTTAATGATTTGTCATTAAAGGAATAAAACACAACGAACATCTAGTAAATGTTTAATTTTTTTGGTATATGGCAATAAAGCGGTAAAAAATACACCAAGAAAATAATACAATATCTAAAATTAGAAGAAAGAAAAAAAAATTAATTTGCGTATCACAGTGTTAATATCAAGATTCAACATCTAATTTGTTTAAAAGTTTCACTAAAAGCGTTAATGATTTGTCATTAAAGGAATAAAACACAACGAACATCTAGTAAATGTTTAATTTTTTTGGTATATAATAAAGCGGTAAAAAATACACCAAGAAAATAATACAATATCTAAAATTAAAAGAAAGAAAAAAAAATAATTTGCGTATCACAGTGTTAATATCAAGATTCAACATTTTATTTGTTTAAAAGTTTCACTAAAAGCGTTAATATTTGCATATTTATTTACATACATAAAACATACAATGAAACACCGGGTATATTTGGTAAGTAGCAATTCTTTTTGTTAGGCACGTACATAGTAGAAATTGTTTAGTTCACCGAAATTCTATCTAGAAATGTCCCATCATAGCAACAACGATTGTTAACAGAATACAACTTCTCAAAACTGGAAAGGAAAATCATTATAATTTGATTTTGAAATTTAAAGTATGTTTAGATATATCAGATTAGATAACAAATTATGAGTCCGGACAACTGGCTTCAATAAAGTTCATATAAATAGATCTTGTTTCAAATTCTAAATCCTGATAATTGGTTCAATAATTTCATAAGATCTTTCGGATACCTTATTCTGTATCCGGATAATTGGTTCAAGAAGTTATAATATGTACCAGATAAACTCTTAATCTGGGTAATTTGTTCAAGAAGTCTATAAGATGTATCAGTAACCCTTTTTTTGAATCCGGATAATGGGTTCAATAAAGATTCAATTTCGAATAGTAGGACGATTTACGTTAATTTTCC